>CAUYPK010003218.1:0-90324 GCA_963574355.1 Loris lydekkerianus
AATTTTGGTTATTTCTTTTCTTCTACTGGGTTTGGGGTTGGAATGTTCTTCCTTTTCCTGTTGCTTGAGATGTCCCATTAAGTTGTTAACTTCCTCTCTTTTCGTTCTCTTGAGGAAGGCTTGCAGTGCTATAAATTTCCCTCTTAGTGCCTTTGCGGTATCCCAGAGGTTCTGATAATTTGTGTCTTCATTTTCATTTTGTTCCAAAAATTTGGCAATTTCCTTTTTAATCTCATCTATGACCCAGCTATCATTCAGCATAATGTTATTTAACGTCCATGTTTTTTGTATGATTATGCAGATTCCTGTTGTTACTGAGTTCAACTTTTATTTCATGGTGGTCTGAGAAGATGCAAGGAATAATTTCTATTCCCTTAAATTTACTGAGGTTAGACTTGTGACCTAAGATGTCTCAATGTTGGAGTATGTTCTGTTGGCTGATGAGAAGTATGTGTGTTCAGTTTTGTGTGGATGAAATGTTCTGTAGATGTCTGTTAAATCCAAATGTTGGATGGTTAGGTTTAAATCTAAAATTTCTTTGCTTAGCTTCTTATTGGAGGATCGATCCAACACTGCCAAAGGAGTGTTGAAATGTCCCAACTATTATGGAGCTGGAGGAAATCAAGTTGCTCATGTCTATTAGAGTTTCTCTTATAAATTGAGGTGCATTCTGGTTGGGTGCATAGATACTAATAATTGAAATCTCTTCATATTGAGTATTACCCTTAGCAAATATGAAGTGACCATTCTTATCCTTCCTTACTTTCGTTTGTTTAAAGCCGATTGTGTCTGCAAATAGAATCGCAACACCTGCTTTTTTCTGATTACCATTTGCCTGAAATATGGACGACCATTCTTTCACTGTTAGTCTATATTAATCTTTTTAGGTAAGATGTGACTCTTGTATACAGCAAATATGTGGTCTGAGTTTTTGTATCCAGTCAGCTAACCTGTGCCTCTTTAGAGGACAGTTTAAGCCGTTCACATTAATGGAGAACATTGATAAGTCTGGTAAAATTTTGGATATTGAGTTTTTTGAAAGTCCAGTGGACATTTTTATTCTTTCGCCACTGTGGAGGTTGGAGTTTGATCAAAAGTTTCTGTGTGAGTTTACTTTTGTGGTAGAGGATTGGGCTGGTCATTATGGAGGATTGATGTGAAAGTATCCTGAAGAGCTGGTTTGTTTATGGCAAATTTCTTCAACATATGAGTGTTATTAAAGTATTTAATTTCTCCATTATAAATGAAACTCAGTTTAACTGGATACAGGATCCTGGGTTGAAAGTTATTTTGTCTTAGGAGATTAAAAGTCGATGACTACCCTCTTCTGGCTTGAAAAGTTTCAGCAGAGAGATTTGCAGTCATTCTAATATTTTTCCCTTTGTAGGTAATGGATTTCTCATGTCTGGCTGCTTTCAGAATTTTCTCCTTCATATTAACTGTAGTGAAGTTAATTATGATATGCCTGGGGGATGTCTTATTTGGTTAGAATCATGCTGGGATTCTGAAACTGTCTGCTATCTGAATTTCAGAATCTTTTGGCATGTCTGGAAAATTCTCTTTCATAATTTCACGGAGAAGGGCCTCTGCGCCCAGCGAGGCTGCTTCATCACTTTCAGGGATTCTAATGAAGTGGATATTTTCCTTCTTCAAATTATCCCAGAGCTCTCTGAGAGAATGATCCATTTTTGCTCTCCATTTCTCTTCCTCTTTGAGAGTTTGGGAGCGTTCAAAGGCTTTGTCTTCAATGTCAGAAATCCTTTCTTCTGCTTGCTCCACACTTTTACTGAGGGATTCTACTGTATTTTTCAGATTTTTGAGGGCTGCAAAATCTTGCTTCAGTATGTCAAAATCTTTGGTGGTTTTGTCTTTAAATTCTTTGAATTTTTGAGGCAACTTTTGAATTTCTCCTCGAATTTCTAATTTCGACTTTTGAGTTGCTCCTCGAATTTCTAATTCCAAATTTTCCTCCATTCTGTCAATCTTGTTTGCATTCAAAATTCTGAATTCGATTTCTGACATCTCGGCCAGCTGTTTCTGAATGGGATCTTCAGTTACATCTGCCACATCTTTCCTTGGGGGGTTTGATCGATTCTGGTTATTTATGTTAGTAGAGTTTTTCCGCTGATTCTACCCTGTGATTATTTTATACCATTTGATTTTTCCCCTGGAGCTTTGTTGAGGACATGTATAGGGCTATGGCCTGAGAAACTGGGGACCTATTTGGTGTGGTGCGGCTAAGTGGTTCTGTGTTGTTTTCAGCTGGTCTCTGTTCGACCGCAGTGAAACAGTTACTCTGGGTTGAAGTCTCAGCTGTGGAGAAATTGCAGCAATTAAGTCACTCCACCCCTCACAGGCAATAATTGGAAAAGGCATATCTAACCTTCCTACAACCACACACCCAGGGCACCACCTGAACACTCCTCGTGCAATTTGCTCAGTTGAAAAGGTCCAAATCAATTGTCTCAGTCAGCACCTGTCTCAGGTGGGAGAGTTTAAAAGGTCTCTGGCAACTGGATCACAGGGGTCTTGTGACTACTCACATATGGCTTGCTCCGGTGGTCCGTGGAGTCAGGAGGACCCACCCAGCAAATAGATCACTCTGGGAATTTTGATGCCTCCTTCTCCACCTTGGACCTCTGTCACACCCAGTCACTGACAGCCCCACAGGGCTGTGACCCAGTTGTCTGTAGTGAACAGATACTCCAGGGGTTTGCACCTGCCTGAATCACAAGGAAACCTATTTCTGCTCAGCTAGGTTGCTGCGTTCTGCCTCTATCCAGCAGGGGGAGGTGAGGCCTGACAACCTTGGGCACTTGATGGAGACTTGGTGTGTTCACTCAGTTCCAGCCCCGCCCGTGATTGAAGTTACTGACAGAACAGAACAGAACAACTTTGCCAGAATTTGTTTCTGTCCCTGATAAATTCCCCTGCAGAAGAGAAGCTGTTTTGAGTTCCCAGAGCCTGTGCCTCAGGCCCTGTGTTTGCTTCTGCAGGTTTGTATTCAGTTACCTGTCAGTTCTAGCCTCCTGTCTTCCTTTGTCTATAGTCTGATGATCCCTTGAGGGCCGGGTGCATCTTAGGCTCAGTAAAGCGGTCCTCTGGGTCACCCCCACCCTGGGAACTTCCTGGGTCTGCGCATGCGTTTCTAGTACCCTCACTCCACCCAGGCCGGTACCGCTTCAGGCAATCCCTTTACCCACGGGGCTTGCGTTTCCTTCCCAGATCTGTTCTTTGGTGGTTTCCACCTGAGCTGATGCCCGGCATCCTCTGGTTGCCCAGGGGGACAGGTGATGTGGCTTCAGAATATCCGGGAGTGAGCCCTATTGTTGCCAAAAGACGGCTGCTGGTCTGCACCTCAGGGCACTGCCTCTCTGGTGTGGTTTCCTCTCAGCCAACTGTCCTCTCCTCACTCCCGTGCGGCAGAGTCAGCACTGACCAGCTGCAGTTTAGGCCCTGTCTACACTTCTGGAGAAATCACCCAAGAATCTGGACTCCTGGGGGACAGGGCTGCAGACCTCAGAGTGAGAGTGGAGGAGAGTGCTGGGAGCTCAGAGTTGCAGGTAGAATATATATACAGTTTTATACAGTTTTATGCCTAGCAGGAGAATGCCGTGGCACCCTAGTAGGGGAGGTAGGTCAAGTTTTTAGAGGGTCTCTCCCGTGGAGTGTAGTGGGAGGACCTTTGAACTCCGCTCATTTGTTTGTGGGGCACTCCGAGCCATTCACATGGGGGAGGGGTCTCCCATCCTCTTGGTGATAGATTTGGACCTTTTGTTTGTATCCTTGGGATTTCCAGCTTTCCTCAGCGGGGTTGATGTGCGTTCTTCAACCTTCTCCCTTGGTGTAGCTCTAATCCACCTGGTTACTTGCTAAATTTCTGTCCTTTAACACTCCTTCTGGACGGGAGCCTCTGTGGAAAGCTGGCTTTAGTCAGCCATCTTGTCTCTGCTCCTGGAGGTGGCGAATGCCAGGTGAGAATGCCAAAATGTGGCATATCTTTGTTGGATATTGTTTTTTTTAACTTAGAATACAGGGAACTAGGAATTTGTTGGATCTCTTGTTGTTCCAAGAGAAGCTAGATCCCTGAAACTGATTACTTTGATTTTGTAGCTTTTCATAATCATGTCAGCCAGTCAGTTACCTGGGCTGCAGCTGGGGTATGTCAATTTGCTGCTGGATATAAATGTACCTCCTCCTTCTTAAGTAGCCTTTTAAAAAAATTTTAAACGTGTGGCAGCTTCTTCATTTTTTCCATCTCCTCCTCATTGAAGTTGATGAGCTGTTTTTCTATAGTACTGGCATGTACCCTTGCAGATTTGAAACTGAACAGGAGATTTGTCTTATCAGAAATGTTGTCTGGCTCACTGCTGTTAAATTCCTCAGCCAGCACCAAGGCTTCTACCCAGAACCTTAGAGCCATAAGTGGCTGTTGTTCTTTTTTCTTAAATGTATAGCAAAGGAATCAGAAAAGAAGTAAAAATTATTGAGGCTAAATTTAGACCAGTGATATTTCATTTACTTCACAAATAGGAAAGTTCATGCCCCAGACTTTTGTGTAAGAACTCAGTGACTGGGACAACAGATGCCTCATCCTTGGGCCTGGCAGGTGTTTCATCCAGTCCTGCAGGCTTATGGGGTCGAGCGGGGAGCAGTCTGTAGTATACAGGGTTGGATTAATCTCTGGTGGATTTGGACCAGGCTCATTTCTCCTTACAATGAGGGCACTGAAGGGTTCCTTCATTTTCAGAGTATTTCATGGATATGTGATAGTAAGAGGCATTATCCAGACCTTTATCACATCTTTTTACACCTTTAAGCCTTCTTTTTCTCCTTTGTAAGATCTGAGTGCGGATGCTGCTAATCAGAGAGTTGTTGAGAGGTTCACATTTTGAATCAGATAACAGTGAAAGAAATTAGCCCAGTGCCCAGTAAGATGATTCCCTTCCCCTCTCATTATGATGATTTTTTCAGTGCAAAACTCTTATCACATCTCATTCAAATGAGCTTTTATTCAGGTTGGAAACTGCGGTGAGTGATTGTAGCATAAAGAAGTAGAGCTGTCACTGTGGCATTAACGTGTTTTAGCAGAAACTGATTTTTTTGTTGTTGTTGTTTATTTATAGTTTTTGACGTGTTTTTGTTTTGGTCTGACTAGGAGGAGCCTGATCTGGTTAGTGCAATTTATGGCCGAGGGATAGCCTATGGAAAGAAGGGACTACATGTGAGTATGTAATAGTTACAATTGCCGTAGTGCCTGCACGACCCAACCCGGAACAGGGTTCCTCTGGAACAGCTTACTCTCACTGAGGGCTCACTCCAGTTCACAGATAAGAAAAGGGCAGTGTTCTAAGATGCAATGGCTAGTAAGTGGTGGACTGGGGATTTCCACCCAGGTCTTCTGAAGTCAGTGTTGATGAACTGGACATAGATCAAGAAAAGCCTGAGATATGACTGTGTTCCTAAGAAGTGGTCAGTGATCAAAGCAGAGAGGGCATCAATATGTGGTAGAGTTTAGAATTGGTGTTTCTTTCACAATTGTTAAGAGTTGAATGAAACCAAAGTTTTGGAGGGTTTTAGTGTGTAAACTTTACTTTTGTTTGTTATATTTTATACATAATGTAGATAGTTGTACTATCTATGTAGCTGCAATCAAATTATTCTCCTTATTTCTCTGGGGAAGGCAAGAGGAAGATTATGGTAAACGCACACAAAGGCTCCACATTATAAAATTGGAGACTTTCCTGACATTACATAGTAAAACATGAAATGTTTTCCAAATTTCTAGTCTATAACATCATACACAAACTTTTTCTATTATCTCATTGTATACCAATAATAGTCATGTGAAATTGTGCTTCAATAGAGAAATATCATTTATGTAACTTTTTCATTTAAAATATTAAAATCATATAAAAATTTTATTAGCGTATTAAAATTTTAATTGAAATTGATTTAAATCTTAAGATTAAAGATATTGCACTAACCTAGTACTGACCTATTGGAAAAATTGTATAAGTTTTTGTATACTTCTGAGACAGAGCTGAGAATGAAATCAAATGGACGTGTTTAGGAAGGAAACGATACTGCAGTACTTAACAGCATCAATGACTAGGGTTGAAGTTGTGTTAGTAAAGTTCAGAGAAAAGCTACAGCTTTCACGTCATCATATTTTAAAATTATATATCAACATGAAATTTTCTTGTATCATTAATAAAAAGTTACATGTGCACTTTTAATGTAGAAGTAACATGAAAATGTTAAAGAGAACATAAACCTAGACTTCATAGATGTAGGTATCTAGGCTTATGGCCTTGGCCTGAGAATGACTTGCCCGTTTCTGTCCCCCACTGCCACTGATCAGTGTCCTTTCATGGGCTGGTGTCCACTCACTCATCCTTGACATTCGTTGATTCAATATTTAAATAGATTAAATTTGAGTAACCTGCATCTATGCAACTTGTAACAGGGAGTCAGGGCCAGTATGCTATTGATGAGTAGGTAAACTTGAGTCAGTTAAATGATCATGGTTTCTTGAGTGATTTAACTTGACAGATCCCTTACACAGAAAGCAAAGTCCATATTTATTTCTAAATAATTGGTTATATCACTACTAAATTATCAGTTTTTTCAGAAAATCTTTTCAACCTGGTTTTGAGTAACAGCGTGTCTCATACTAAGCTGATGCCTTTTCAAGGACATTAAGAATGCTGAGCTTGCTCTGTTCGAACTGAGCCGAGTAATTACCTTGGAACCAGATCATCCAGAGGTATTTGAGCAGCGAGCAGAAGTGAGTGTGGTTTTCTTTTTCCCTCTGTTGTTACTGGATTAGTTCAATCTCAGATTTTTTTCTATTGTTTTATTGTACATTTTAATGCTCCCTTAAGCTCCTTGTGTTTTCCCTGCATAGATAATTAATGCCTTTAAGCATGTTTGAAATTACTAGAAAACTATGGACAAATAACTCCTGATCTAACATATAAGAATAATATTTAGCATTAAAATATGCAGTTATGACATGTACTACTGCTATCGATATGCACTGAAAAATATATCACACATGGTTGTATATGTGACATACCTTAGTAAGATTTAATGTAATAGATTGGGAGCTTTCTTAGAAGCTTTCTTTCTAGTGTGTGTGTGTGTGTGTGTGTGTGTGTGTGTGTATGCACTTACATATAATTCTTATAAGATAAACCTATCTACATAGACCAGGTAAGGATAATTATAAGAAGGCTTTAAAGCAGCAGTTCTCAGGACCCACAGGAACTGTATTAAAGGGTCACGGCCTTAGGAAGGTTGAGAACCACTGCTTTAAAGGAACTTGGGACTTGAGGTAGAGACAGATAACGTGCAGATGCCACCTGACCCTCGGAGGAGGTTCCTCTGCCAGAGAAGCAGGTGGGAGTGTTGTTGAGACGATCAGAGGAGGTGAGGCGAGAGCTGGTCAAGTGCTGTGATGTGGGGGACACAGTGGAGGAGAGTGTTCAAAGCAAAGCGTATTTGCAAAGGCGCTCCTTTTAATGGTTTTATATGAAAAGTGTTTGTTTTATTGTTTTCTTAAAATAATAATAAACTATCCAGATTTGGTGTATATTAAAATACTCAAACTGAATAAAATTTAATTTTTCATGATCTGACATGGCATGATTTTATAGTTGAACTAAAGAAAAAAGTCACTTTTGCGAGAGAAAACTTTACGGAAGTGTTAAGTATTTAGTAATTTAAAAACCATTTTGGCAATGTTTTTGTTTCAGAATTGCAGCATCTTATAGTTTAGTCTCTTAAAGTGAATTTTATGTTTTGTTGGGGATTTGGCTTGTGAATAAAATCTTTCTTAATTAATGATGTAATTCATCTTGTCTATTTTGAATTACAATCCCAAGGGCTAAGTGACTTCGGTTTGCCCATCCTCACATCAGGCTCTTGCTGGTGTTGAGTAGTTGGTGTTGAATTTGGTGAGCTGCTCCTGGGAGAGGGCACTGATGCTTTTTCCCTTAATTACTCTGTTATTACTTTAAAATATGATAAATCATGAATTTAAGTGTGCTGAGATTTTTTTAACAGATTTTTTAAATTTGCATATCTAATAAAAAGCTAATGGTTTATCCAAAAAGTATTGGTAATTCAAAAAATAATTCTCAGTTATTTTAAAAATACATAGTAATATTCTCCTTTTCTGGTATTATTGGGCAATAATGTTACTTCATAGTGACTTTTCCAGCTAAATTATAACATATCATTTACATATGTTAAAAGTTATTACAACTATTTTATTTTTCTTTCTTTCCAAAATAATCTGCATTTAATGAGCATAATTTAACCCTTTTTTGGTAACTCTTTATCATGCATATTATTGTGCTAAGGTATGATAACTCAATTATGCATCCAGTGGATAATAAACTAGAGATTTTTTTCCTTCCAAAATATAACCCTCGCCCACAGTGGTGTTTGGATTCTTAGGCTTATGTTTCATTTCTTTCCTCTTTCTGAGATGTCATTCTTCCTACTGGGATGGGCCTGTCTGAATCTTTTCTTGCTGGTTTTAAACTCCTGCAGAATAGGAAATCAGTTAGTAAAACTTATGGAAATAACCTGTATAATAAGAACAAAATAAACCCTAACTTCAGGATATTTGTTCAGTATAAAGTGGGCTTAATTGCATGAATACTCAAACCTATTTTGGGTTTTTGTGTGTTGTTTTGGTTTACTTTCGCATTCTGATCTGCTTTCTGCATTGTCCGACTGCCTGAACACACTGATTGCTGGCTCAAAAGAGCTGTTCTAAATAGGCTTGCATAAATGTTTCCTCCTACTTTGCAGATCATAACTGACTAGCTGAGAGATGTTAACATAAAAGGGCTCTCAGAGCGCCTGAAGTCTTAGACACTGTCATTCAGCTCTTCTGACCAGGAAGGACTCAAAATCTGTCCAGGGATGTATCTTTTTTTCTTTTTTTCTTTTTTTGAGACAGAGTCCCACTCTTTCGCCTTGGCTGGAATACAACAGTGTCATCATAGCCAGACTGGGCTCAAGTAATTTCCCTGTCTCAGCCTCCTGAGTTTGGGACTACAGGTGCCTGCCATCATGCTTGGCTAATTTTTTCTATTAATTTGTCTCTTTTAATGGTTCAGAGTTATCTTTCTGATTAATTTTAACATTATTATGCCAAATTTTGATTTGAAAGATAAATGTATAGGTCAAGAAAATAATGACGTTTCCAGAAGAGCTACACCTGTCATAACCTAGAATGTGAAATAGTGACAGGAAGCTGCTAAAGGTCCAGTTGGCCAGCCTCCCCCTTGAATGGATAGAGGAGTTTAATAGCACCTCACTCGTTGACTTTGAGCCCTGTTCCATGATACATGGGTAAGGCATTGCAGCCTGCTGGGAGAATAATTCTATGAGTGGAGTGTGGTGAAGTGAAACTGGAAAGTCAAAAACATTGGTAGTTTTAGAGTTGATCACTGGAACTTTTCCTGATGAAACGTTTTGGATCCTAGATTCTATCCCCTCTGGGTCGCATTAACGAAGCAGTGAATGATCTCACCAAAGCTATTCAACTTCAGCCTTCAGCTCGGCTGTACAGACACCGAGGGACCCTGTACTTCATATCAGAGGTGAGTCATCTTCATCTTGAAACGTTTCCTTTCGTGACAACAAAGATTTTACTTTCCTCTCAACCTCAGAATGCTGCTGTTTAATAGATTTGTTTGGGGCTGCTTAGTAATAAGTCTGTGCTACAAGACAGTTATAAAACCATCTTTTGTAGCTGAAATTAAACCCAGGGAGAAGTACCCTTTTTCTTTGAGCTGTCAGCAGTAACTCATTCTGGACTGGCATCTTAAAAAAAGAAGAAGAAGAGAGAGAGAAACAGAAGAGAAATTTGTTTCACAGATTGTACTTCAGCTTTTCTTGCAAATGTCAGCATAGGGAAACAGGTATATGTTATCAATGCCATTATTAAGCTTAAAGATAGAATTTGAATTCTTTGGGTGTCACAGCCCAAGAATTATAAGCTGAACTAACGTTTCAGGCTGTAGCTTTTCTGTGTAAGTGACCCACATCTCACAAGTTTATCTTTTGTCATAACAATGGAATTCTGGTATTTATGATTGCTGCAGTTATCTTTGTGGCTCTATAATACTTTTGATAACAATTTTCTGTTACAAAAGAAAATATATGAAAAAAATCTTAGCATACTACATTTTAAGGTTGATCTCTGGCATAATTATTTTGGAAGTATCCAGTATGATAAAACACTAGTGCCAGAAGGTTCTGTGACAGATGATCACTTTAATAGTATTTGAAATAATATTCTTTTATTCTTTTTTGTAGTTGAGGCAAACTACTTAGAGCTTATGAGTTTTCCTCATGATCAATTTCTTAAGAAAACCAACCATTTCAATCCGTAGTATAAGTATTCAATTAATGTTTTATGGTTATGAAATTTCCTTTAAAGCCAAAAAAGACACAGGATAAATTGGGTTTTTCTTTTTCTCTATCAATTCAAAGTAGGAAATGTTCAAATATCTAATGAGTACTATTTTACTTTTTTCCCCATTCTCCTTTTTGTAGGATTATGCAACAGCCCACGAAGACTTTCAGCAGTCCTTAGAACTGAACAAAAACCAGCCCATAGCTATGCTGTACAAAGGTCTAACTTTCTTTCACAGAGGACTTCTGAAGGTGAACCTGGTGTGCATGATGGGTGCTCTGTGGTGACTCTGCTTCTCTTTTAGGGGAGGGAGGAGTTTGGTGGGATGATGTTGTAAAATAAGGTCTCAAGTGTCTAACTGGTCTATTTTAGAAAGTAGTTTGAATCAACATATTTATTGAGCCCCTACTATTTGCTAGGCTCTTGGGGGAGACAAAGAAAGGGAGAGAATAAAAGGTTAGTATACAGGAGAATACAGTTTGCAAAGTTCCCCCCCACCACATATAATTTTTGTATTCTCCTTAACATAAAGGAGAATACAGTTTACAAAGTTCCCCCCCCCATGTAATTTTTCACATGCTAACTGCACTCAAGAAAGCAATAAAAGCAAAGTACCTTGGAAACATAAATAAGAAAGATGAATTTGAACTTCAGAGTTAGAGGAAGTTCTGAAGAACAAGTGGACTTTGACCTTGACAGCTGAGCGGGAATAGGTGGTAGAGATGGAGGAAGAAAGGCCCTTGAGGTGTGATGATGAGGGAAGGTGGAAATGTGGCCAGTTCATGGACTGGCACATAGTCAGGTGAGCATTTAGGGGAGGCGAGGCTGGCACGTTGGGTGAGTTCTAGGTCCTCAGTCTAGAGTTCTGTACTGAGCATTTCAACTTAAATGTGCAGGTCCAGAGGAGCTACATGGTTGAGACCGAATCTGTGATTTAGGAGGTAAATTCTGATAGTGTAGTGCCTGAGGAGAAGAGAGACGGAGAAGCTGTCCGGTCGGAGGGAATGAGACTTGACCAAGCTCCTCAGGAGACCACAGGAGCAGGTTGGAAGGCACTTCTGAGATTGATAGTATTATAGTTGCTTGAAGAATTGCCTGCCAGTTGGGAAGGGAAAGGAAAGAGAATCAGGAAAGCTGTCTGACTAACTGAGAGTGTGGGGCAGAGTGCTGCCTCCAGCCTGTCCTCCCCTGCCCTGGCACATGTACCGCGTTCCCTGGGTCTCTGTGAGAACCTGCTCTG
Organism: Loris lydekkerianus; assembly: GCA_963574355.1. Lineage (NCBI taxonomy): Eukaryota > Metazoa > Chordata > Mammalia > Primates > Lorisidae > Loris > Loris lydekkerianus. Next base: position 11,682 of record CAUYPK010003218.1, read on the forward strand.
CAGCAGGCTTGTGCCATGAGCCGGGTGCTGCAGCCTCGCCAGGAGCTGCATGGGGAGCTGGCTCTCACCCAGGCCTCTTCAGGGCCACACAAGGCTTGGCTCTCAGTAGATGCTGTCTAGAGGACACATCCAAGCTGCTTACTGAGGACAGACTGGCCTAAGAAGTCAGTACAGTCAGACCACACAACTGGAACTTAGGTCATTCTGAGAAACCAAGAGTGCCTTCACAGAGTAGGTGGGACAGACCAGAAGGTGGAAAGCTGTGCAGTTTCTGTAGCACAAGGCGAGGAAGTGTACCCTGGCAAAAAGCACAGGCATTTTATTTTTGAAAATGGCTCTGAGGAGTTTGAGACTCTGATATATGTTATGAATCTTCAGTGTTAAGGATGGTGCCTATCATATAGTAAGTGCTCAATAAATATTAGCAGGATAAAAGAATTTCAAGGTCAGAGCATTGAATTTGGCATTGGGAGATCTTGATTTGAGCCCTCACTCTGAGCCTTATTGACTGCACCAGGGACAAGATACTTAGACTCTTAGCTTCTCCTTCCACACCTAAAAGGTAGCAATAGTTCTGCTGCCTGCCTCTTGAAGTGATGTGAGGATTAAATAAAATGTATGAAAAGTGCTTTGTAAGCTGTAAACAGATGATCTTATCTGTGAAAATTTAAGTTGTATAGATTCTAAAAGAGTAACTCCCATCCCACTAAAAACCAAACCAGAGAGTATTGCAGATTCTTTTCCTTGCATCTCATGACCCTTTAGCAAGTGCATAGAGGATGACCGTCCGTTTATCTCGCCCTCCAGGTTTGGCCTGGCAGTCATACGCTTTGAAAGCAGTTTCTTAAAATGTGCTCTGAGCAGCTGCCAAATGGGCTTTTCCAGTTCATTTTGTATCTGCCCTCAGTTCTTCTCATCTTCTCTTGTAGTCACCTTAAATAAAAAATTTCAGAACCATAGCAGTCTGCTCAATGTAGATTCCTTAAATATCTCACTTAGTAGAAAAAGATTAGAAGTGTCAAAAAGAAGAAAAAACAACCTATTAGTATCAAGAGGTTAAAAATATTTTTTAAATTAAACAAATGTCACTTTTAACTTTGTTACTATAAAGCCAAGTCTAAGAATGTGGGCAGGGCTCTTTGGGCCATTTAGAATGAGCATTTTTTAGAAAAGAGTTGTAATAGTGATACTAACTACAAATTGTACAAGGACTAAAATTCAGTTTGGTTTATTCTAGATCTGCACAATGAGAGACTAGAACAAATGCTTTCACTTTCTGAACATTAGAAGCCCCTCGGTGACCAGTGTCCCAGGTTCCTTGGCTCTGTCTCCTTTTCCACTGTGCTCATGAGCACTGCACCAACACGTACTGTAGAGGGGTCTCTTCCTTTGCATTTTTATGGATCTGCTGTCCGAGATGCTCAGAGTGGTTTACTCATTGTTTCATTCATCCCAGCAGCACCCCCAGGAGGTATAGAAGGAGCAGAGGGTACCCCGTTAACAGATTGGAAAACGAAGTCAGTAGTGAAGTGGCTGGATCAATGAATGAAACTAGTCCAGATATTTCTATTTGTCTTGTTCACCGTAAAGTACGTATTAAGTGAACCAGTGAGTCTGAGCCATCTTCATGTCCTAAAGGTGGTATCTCCAAGCCAATAGCAGTGTAGAAATTAAGTACGTGATTACTTATTTACTTTGTGATACAATACATTAGAAGTATCTTAGGCAATATTATGTTACAAATTTCACAATTGTTGAATTCACTGGCTGTATCAGACATTTTGAATTTTCCTAGGGAAATAATAGCAAAACCTTTCCTACTAGATTCCATCTGTTTTATCTGTGTTGTAAGCATGTTTAAAAACTTTAAAAATAGGTGTGTTGTAAGCACCTGTTTTTATCAGCCTTCACTTTGAGAGTTATCTGAGAGTGTTTTCTTAGTTAAAATGAACAGCCCTAGAGTGTTGGTCACACACTAACTAGTAAGAACGATGGGGTCTGACAGTGGTGTAGATGCATTTGCCAAGCAAATGAGTTCAGAGCTAGTTCATATACTTAAGAGATTGATTCATTCAAACGTAGTTTCTTTGTTCCCAATGGCTTAAAATCTTGATTCTGCTATGTCCCCTCTTTGGCAGAATGAGGTAGAGAACTGTGCAGTGATTAGACAGGAACCCTGAAACCAAAGACTCTTAAAAGCTGAAGAGAGATCAGACTTTGAAGAACTGTGGCGTCCGAGCATGCTGTAAGTGGAGTGGGCAGCCTCCTGGGCGTCTCCACCAGATGTCCACAAACACTCCAGACTCCACATGCCCCCCTGGACACATCCACATCGTCCCCCACCTCACCCTGTCCTCACCTGCAACTGTCCTCTCTCCTGTGCTTCCTTATGCTAGTTAGCTCTCTTGCTGTCTACCCAGGCTCTTCAGCTTAAAGCTTCCCAACCCTTCTCCCTTGCCTGCATACCCAGACAGCCACCATGTACTGTCTTAGTTGGCCTTTACAAAAGTCTCCTGAATTTGACCCTTCTTTTCTCTTGTGGAGACACCCTCTCAATGTGAGCTTTCATTATCTCTTTCCTGGACTACTGCAGCAGCCTCCTAATTGAGCTCCCTGTGCCCGTTCTGTTCCCTCCCTAGTCTGTCTCCTCTGTTCCTGGTAGCTGTAATTTCTGAAAAGTCCCTTTCTGGGGCCACGTATGTGCTAAAGCCCCCCAGCGCTCACTGCACAGCTTAGCCCAGGTTCCCTCCACTCTGGCCCAAGCTGACCACACTAGCCTGGTCTCCCATCTTCTCCCTCCCCCCGCCTCCATATACCTTGCACTCCTGCCCCGCGGAGCTTTCCGCTGTCTCTGAGTGCTCTGCGCTACACTGCATAGCGCTGCTTCCCTTTCCACAGTGCCCTCTTTCTTCACCACGTTCCTTTTCATTCTCTAAGGCCCAGCTCAGTTGTCACTTCCTCCCTGCAGCCTCTTCTGGTATCCCCAGGCTCAGTTAGTGGTTTCTTTCTCTCTATTCCCAGAGACTTGTGTATATCTCTACCAGAGCTCTTAGTCTGTATCCTAATATCCCGGTTACACAATTGGCTTTCTAACTAGACTGTGCATCTGGAGAGGACAGAGATAATGACTTGCTCATCTTTGTATCACCTGTACCTCACACTGTCCCTGGCACATAATAGGCGCTCAATACATGTTTGTTAAGTTAAGAATACAGTTGTAAAAATCCTACAAGATCAAGGCCATGCCATGGCAGGAACCCTAATTAAATGTGGTCTTTAACATTTCTTAAATATTGAAATATATCCATTCTTACCTTTCTACCAAACAGTAGATGTTCAGCAGGAACCTTTTAATGAGTAGGTGGTTGTCCCATTGCTGTCTTTGAAGAGTTTGAAAGCCAGCCTCTCTCACCCTGCTGTCCCTCCCACGGAAAATCAAGAAAATGAATGACATTTTGAAGAGAATTAGGACTGTGCTACTGCTTTTGCAAAACTGTTTTGTATGCCTCTCAAATCATTAAATATTTATTGAGTGCCTACCATGTGCAAGGCAGGGGACGTCTTTGGTAGTTTTCTCCTATGAATTATTTAAGCAAATCTTTTACAGTCAAGTCGTTTTCATTAAAGCTGCTAGACATCATAATATTAGTACTTTGTAGGGATGAACTTCAGTTAAAATGTGTCTTTTCCTTGGGGAAAGTATGAAAGGTCTTCATAATTTTTTATTATAGTAAATAATTAAATCATAGTGAAAAGTACATTTAATATTGGTTTAAGCTTAGGTAGGTCATTCTTAAACAAAATGGTAGATTTTATTAATAGTTTCACAAAGCGTTAGGTAGTATCCAGGTACACCCTGCATTTCCAAGGGCAGCTTCCCAAAGTATAGGGCCTGCATGGCAGTTCCCAGCTCCTCAGTCACAGACCTGGTATTAGGCTCTGCCCCAAATGCCCTCAGCCTTACAGTTTTTGTTTTATTTTGTTTTTCTTACTTTTTTCCTTGTAGATTATGGGAATCCTTCAGATAACCAATCTGGGGGCCTTTTTCATTGCTTTATAAACAGTTTTACATTGGGCTTTATTTTTGTCTCCTTTATTGGTTCAATTTCAAATGCTGCCAGTTATGATCATTTTGAACTATTTCTCTCAGCTGCTGGGCTTACGTTTGGTCTGGAGAACCTTTATTAATTAAGAAATGATGTAAATATTAAGGTGTTATCATTAGTTCAAATTCCTAATGAAGTAGATAGGAATGAAGTACATAAAATGGGAAGCTGATTTCCCATTTTAAAAGAAACTTACATCTTCCTTATTTTTCATAATAATGCACTTGTTTACTACCACATTAAATCCTTCAGATGCATAGTGTATTGCAGTTTTTACTGCAGTTTTGAGTCCTCCTATTTAAAAGAAAATCTGTCAGAGATCATATATAATATATATTTAAATTCCTTAGTGATTTAAGTGAAACTCAGTTTTAGCAGTTATGTAAATGAAATAATTTTCTATATACTTTCTACAGGAAGCTATTGAATCCTTCAAAGAAGCCTTGAAGCAGAAAGTTGATTTTATTGATGCATATAAAAGTCTAGGGCAGGCCTATAGGTAAGTAAAATAATAATAGGGTAGGAGGAAGGGTGAAGCATAGGAAGGCAAGGTAGCCTCACAGAATAGTGGTATTTAAAGAGAAATGTTATTTCTTAACCAAGGGATGGTTATTTTAAATTGCATAGATGTTTCTACACTTGTTGATGTCTCCTTTGGACTCTAGAAAGAACCATGTGTCAGAGTCTGTCATGATGATGCAAGTATTATCTATTAGCTTCAGTGAGTGTGTGTGTGTCTAGAAAATGTTAACCTTCAAGGGTTACAGTTTTGAATATTGGCATTATAAACTTCCAGGTTACAGATACCATTGCTGCTTTTTTAGACAGTAACTAAGGTTAGTTTTTATATCTCTGTGATCTGGTTTGAAGAGTCCTAGAATAAAGGAATGGAAAAGTTATATCAGCAATGTACCTCTGTCAGGAATTAGAAGTTGTGATGAGAATGTGGCTTCCTGACAGCTAGAGCTATTCCAGCTTTCAATATGAAAAGGAGGGCCATGGCATGACAGGGGGCTTACGATTCAGGTGTTAGGAGGCTTGGTTCTGGGTTCTGGCTCGAACCTACAGGTGTATGTGCTTCTCTGAGCTTCAGGCTTCTCACTAGTAAGGTTCTATCAATGATAGAAAAGGCGGTAGCAGGCATCCCTTTTGTTAGGGACTTGCATTAGGAAGGTTTAAATTCAAGAGCTTATTTATCTGATGAGATAGTTTGAGGAGCCCTCTTGCACTAACGTAGAAAATGTGTGTTTGGACTTAATTGGGGTTTAAGCAATGATATTTGTCCTTATCACACAGAGTTATTGGGAATATGAATGAAAACAGATTTTAAAGTGCCTTTAAAGTCCTGTTTAAATGTAAGCAGGCATTCTATTTAAAAAATATTCATTATTCATAGAAAATTGATTATAGAAAATTATGAAGTTACTTCTTTATAAAAATTTTAATATAGAAAAAGATGGATTAGTAACAACAGTTTCTATTCTAGAATGATTATAATTTAAACTATACTTTTTTCAGAATTTTAAATTATGTAATGATTTACTAGATTTTAAGTGGAGCAATTTCAGTGACTAAAAAAGCATAGTTTTAAGGCTATGAATTTGATTGAGAATAATAAAACTGTATATAATCTGTATTCTTTTTTCCAAAAAGGAAAAATACATTTTTATCCATATACTAAAACTTATACTTTTTAAGGGTTGGAGCTCAATATGAATTGGGGAAAGGGGTTTGAATAAGCCTTTGGAAATTAATAAATTGATTTTCCCCAGAGAATTTGAAGAGCTCTGTGGTTACCTTATAAGCTGGCAAAGAGAACTAAGAATGTAATGCAGGAAAGGCAGTGCATGAAGGTTATAAAGTGATGAAGTGACAGAGGGCACACCCACACTGAGGGGTCTTACTCCCATGCTGACCCATGATTCTAGGGGCAGCTCACTCTGTATGTTTACAGTAGTATCTATACCATGTTCATAACTACTGTTAACCACCTAGGGAACTTGGGAATTTCGAAGCAGCTACTGAGAGCTTCCAGAAGGCACTATTGCTCAACCAAAATCACGTACAGACCCTCCAGCTCCGTGGTATGATGCTCTATCACCACGGCAGCTTACAGGAAGCCCTGAAGAATTTTAAGGTGAGCATTTATAAGTGAGAAGCACTGTAACTGGAATTCTTGGATTATTCTTCAGTGAAAGTGAGTGAAATGAATGAAGGAGAAGGACCATGAACTCAACAAAAAGAAGAAAACAGCTGCCTTATCCTGTAGGACTAACTTACAGAGCGTGGATTTGGTCAGATTTAACCTGGAAGGAAGGCTTCTAGTTCTAGATTAAGGATAAAATATTTTCATATAGTTAACAGTCATATATGTGTAGTGTCAAGTAGCTAGAAGGAGGACATTGAATGTCTCCAATACAAAGACACGAGAAATGTCGGAGATGATGGATGTGCTAATTACTCTGATCTGACCACCGTATGTTGTGTGTATCAAAACATCACTGTGTACCTCATGCATATATATAATTATTATGGATCAATTAAAAATGAAAATTAAAAAAATGAATAAAGAATTTTGAAGTTGTCCTAAACTCTGTTGATATTGCCAACATTTTGTCTCTCACTGTCACAGCGGTGCCTACAGCTGGAGCCGTATAATGAGGTCTGCCAGTACATGAAGGGGCTCAGCCACGTTGCAATGGGCCAGTTTTATGAAGGGATAAAAGCACAGACCAAAGTTATGCTAAATGACCCTCTCCCAGGCCAGAAGGCTAGCCCAGAGTATCTTAAAGTGAAATATCTCCGAGGTAAGTCAGAAAGTCTTAGGGTTGTGGGATTTTCATGCCCAAAGCTGTAGGAGTCATTTTGTTCAACTCTTTTACTTTCTCTATGAGACAGTGGGTTCACAAAGAGGCTGGGGACACCTTGTTAGTGGCAGTGTCAGGACACGGTGGAGTCCACATCTTCTAAAGACAAGTCTTAACGCTTTTTCTTCCACTTTTTACATTTTTTCTTTATAAAGTTAAATTTTTTCTTGAGTCAAAAAAATATATTTTGAACTAAATATGACAGCCATCTCGGATGTTCATGTTTCATCACATCTCATCCAGGGATACAGGGAGGGCAGGAAGGTCACCTTCCATGAGGTTTTTACTGTTAAATGTGAACTTGGTCTCTTTGACCTGTCATTCCTTCACATCAGAATTCTCAGATATTTTGGAGAAATTAAATTCAGGTGATGAAGAAAGTAAATCTTTCAGTTATCATTTTGTTAGTCACAGTCTCACCTTTTTTCTATCGTATGGACAGATATTGTTGTTCTCTATAATAAAGCCCACGTATTTTTTTTATTATGAGTACCTTACTGTCCAACAAAAAAAGTTACAAGCTATATAGGCAATTTTAAATTTGTAGTAGCCACATTAACAAAGTAAAAATCAAATGGGTGTAATTAATTTTTAATAATATATTTTATCTAACTCAGTATATACAAAATATTAAATATATAATTAAAAAGCTAGGCATGGTGACATGCACAGGTGGTCCCAGCTACTTAGAAGCCTAAGGGGGGAGGATTGCCTGAGCCCAGGAGTTCAAATGCAGCCTAGACAACAGAGTGAGACCCCTTCTCTATTTTTTTTTTTTTTTTAATTTATTGTTGGGGATTCATTGAGGGTACAAGGAACCAGGTTACACTGATTGCATTTGTTAGGTAAAGTCCCTCTTACAATCATGTTTTGCCCCTAAAAGGTGTGGCCCACCCCTCTGTCCCTCTCTCTGCTTTTCCTTTCCCCATCCCTCCCTCCTTCTTTCTCTCTCTGCTGTCCCCTTACCCCACCCCAATTGTGTCCTTAGTTGTCCTCATATCAAAATTGAGTACATAGGAGTCATGATTCTCCAATCTTGTGATGCTTTACTAAAAATGTCTTCCACTTCCATCCAGGTTAACACACATATCCAAAGTGTTTTTAATTATTGAACAATTCTTTGCACCATCCTTAACATTATATTAAGAGTGATCTACTCATGGACATTTTGTGAGGAATGAGTACACACACACACACACACACACACACACACACACACACAGGTGTGTGAGAACGTTTGGTTGGCATAGTGGTTGAGATCATCAGCTCTGAAGTGTCCTGACTGGACTCAGTCCTGGCTCTCCCATTGATGCCTTATGACGTCAGCACATTCTGAATCTCCCTTTAGTTGAACATCCTCCTCTGTAAAATAGGTGTAGTCATAGTAGGGCCCATGCAGACTTCCCTCCTTTCTTAGAAGACTTTATTAACTTTCTTTTGTGGGAAAAACATCTCATTGTACAATATTTCCATCCTGCAGGCAATTGCTGTGAAAAGTGAATCATCATAATTGGCTTAACTATTCAACTTTCATTTCTGGGTTGCATGGACTCCCTGATAACCGTGGACAAAGACGAGATGAGGATACTGGAGTGATAGCTTAACCAGTAGGATTTCCGATATCTGGTTCCAAACAATCTCTTGGACTTTATCCTCCCACGCACTCTGTCTTTGCTCACCCACTCCAGCCATTCTGGCGTCCTCTTACATTTCTCAGTTATGCCCAGCTTACTCCTCCTCGTCCTGTCCACGAGTTCTTACTTCCCTCACGTGATCGCATCACAGATTCCTCTTGGTTTAAATGACCTCCTCTCAGGTGCAATTTTTTTTCATACATTGGAATCTTTTGTAAAGATTAAAACTTTATTTATTTCTTTATTTATTTTTTAGACAGAGTCTCAAGCTGTCACCTTGAGTAGAGTGCTGTGGCAGCATAGCTCACAGCAACCTCCAACTCTTGGGCTTAAATGATCCTGTTGCCTCAATTTTTCTATTTTTAGTAGAGACAGAGTCTTGCTTTTGCTCAGGCTGGTCTCCACCTGCTTCAGCCTCCCAGAGTGCTAGGATTATAGGTGTGAGCCACCACGCTTGGCCTGTGATTAAATTTTTAAAGCAGGCTGGATGTGCTGGCTCACATGTGTAATCTCAGAACTTTGGGAGTCCAAGGTAGGAGAATCACTTGAGACCAGGAGTTCAGGATCAGCCTGGGCAACATAGAGACAACCTGTCTCTACAAAAGAAATTAAAAACGTTAGCCAGGCATTGTGGTCCACACACTCCTATAGTCCTAGGAGCATGAGATAAAAGGATGGAATGAGGCCAGGAGTGTGAGGCTGCAGGGAGCTATGATGATGCCACTGCACTGTGGCACAAATAACAGAGTGAGACTGTTTCTACAATAAAAATAATAATGATTAAAGTAATATTTAAAATAACATGGACATTTTAGTGCTGTGATGTTAAGTTTTTAACAAGTGAGTCTGTTCCTAAAATAAAAATAATAATGATTAAAGTAATATTTGAAATAACATGGACATTTTAGTGCTGTGATGTTAAGTTTTTAACAAGTGAGTCTGTTCCTAAAATAAAAATAATAATGATTAAAGTAATATTTGAAATAACATGGATATTTTAGTGCTGTGATGTTGTTTTTAACAATCAAGATATAAATACATACATATGTGTGCATGCATATCATAGCAGCCTAAAAGCAATCCTCCCGGCACCGTATACAAAATTAAAATGAATGCCTCAAAATACAAATAGTAGCTGTCATTTAGAGGCAGCATTACGGTGCTTTTTCCCACTATATCTTATTCATTTGTGTTTTAATGGTTTTATTGTCAAAGATGTCTTACTATTATAATGGGGGAAATTCCCATGCTCCTAATATTGTTCCTTGGAAAATTTTTGGGTTTTTTGTTTATCAAGCCCAGGTGAGCCTGGAACCTGCCACCTCTGGCGTGTGGGGCCAACGTGCTAACCACAGACCAAAGATCATGCTCCTAATATTTGCAGAATTGGTAGAGGTACTACACTTCTATATACAGATCAGGGATTCTGTAGGTGAAGTTCAGAAAGCTTCTCTGAAGAAAATCAAGCTCAGGATACAGCATCCAGTTGAATAAGTGTTGGAAAGTAGGGTGCGGTGGAGAGGGGTGGCTCTTACACCACTGGGATAGTAGAAAGGGAAGGACCTTAGGATGAACACTTTCCCTCCCAACAGCCCATCCTCATGGAGCGGTAGAATCAAAACCTTTAAAATTCCACACTATCCAACATAATTTATAGATTCAACACAATTCTCATCAAAATACTAAAATCATTTTTCACAGATCTAGAAAAATAACCAAAGCTTCATTTGGAACCAGAAAGAGCTGAAATAGCCAAAGCAATCCTAAGCAAAAAGAGCAAACCCAGACTGTTGCTCACACCTGTAATCCCAGCACTCTGGGAGGCCGAGGCAGGTGGATGGCCTGAGCTCACAGGTTTGAGACCAGCCTAAGCCAGAGTGAGACCCAGGTCTAAAAATAGCCGGGTGTTGTGACGGGCACTTGCAGTCTCAGCTACTTGGGAGGCTGAGGCAAGTGAATTGCTTGAGTCCAGGGGTTTGAGGTTGCTGTGAGCTATGACCCCACTGCACTCTACTAAGGGCAACAAAGTGAGACTGTCTCAAAAACAAACAAACAAAAAAGCCTGACCTGAGAAATAGGTGAAGGAGGGATTATGTAAAACAGAGCTAGCCAGCCCTCAGGGTCTTACTAATACAGGTCTCCTTATACTAGCAAGGAACCACATTTAAAAAGCCCTAGTATTACAAAAACAAAACATTTAGGGTAATACTTATGAGTACAAGCATAACTGGTTCCTTGCCTTCAACAGATAATCATCTTTCAAATGCTAAAAGCAGGTTCCAGCTGTGGTTCTTCTCTGTTCTGAGAAGGTACAGGTGCCCCTGGGATGATTTACTGATTTTACCTTCGCAAAGTGCTCTTTGGAAGCAGTCAGATTTGGTTTGATTATAGGAAAAACTAGTGTCCAGTTTGCTGGGCAGTTTTCTCCATAGGCTTCTACCTACTGGAATGCCTTCACCAGAGGGTCTCTTCCTACCAGGAGATCATTGACATTCAAACGCTTGGTGGCTTCACTGGAGTCAATTATGAAGAGCCCTCTTAGTACAAGACCAGGACCTTCCACCGTCTCAGGAAATTCATTTCATCAAATCTGAGAAGAGTATAATGTTTCTGTGGCCCAAGCAGCCATTCCTCCTTAGATATTTAACCAAGAGAGATGGGTAAAGTGGGAGCCCACTGAGACTACAACAGCGTCACAGTTTACATTGTGAAATTCATTGGCTTTGCTGCTAAAAGCAACATTTTCTGTAGGTCACACAAAGGTGTGATCTCAACCAACCCACTTGGACTCAGGCAGGCGAAAAGCCTCCCTTTGTCCAGCAAATCCACACTGCTTGCGCTACTAGTCTGTTGGTCACTTAGTAGCTACTAGGCCGGCCCTGCCCACTGAGCCACAGGCACCGCCCAAGAGGTTTTTAAAAATTAGTTTCTCAAAGCCCTTGTAGGGGAAAAAAAATTCTGATATGTGTACATTGAAGGATGGTTTCTGATCCTTAAAAAAAAAAAAAAAAAGACATCTTGACCCTACAATAGGGAGTAAATAATAATTCACTAAATGTTTACAAATAATCTTTATAGACACAAGGAAACATTTGTATAATATTACATTTTTAAAGAAGCACACAAACTACAGGTACAGAAAAGCCGACCTCCCAAACATAAGGAGAAATGCACCGTAGCATATGTTTGCCTGGTAACAACATGGAAAGTAAATACATTGAATGTATGTGGAGGTTATGTCTGAGGGTCATTGTATGGAAAATACTTTTTTTCCTTACCTTTTCCGATATTTCTCTGAATGAGTGTGTATTTGTTTTTTTAAACACCAAGAGTTATCAAAAAATCTTTATAATAAGATGAATTATTTTATATGTAGGCAGTTGCTTCAAAAAATGTTTTAAGACTAATGGCTAAACCTAGAGGCAATTAACCAACAGCACAGTTACTTGAGTGGATCAGGGGGAAGGCTGACTTGGGCCGCAGCACAGAATCACCTCTGGGAATAGCCACCAGCCGCAGTTCAGACAGCTAGGCTGGGAAAGTCCCTCACCTGCGTGCATCTCAATAGAGGGAGGAAGTGGCTTTTATTTTGCTTAACAATAGGTCCGGTGATAAGCAAAACTGCCCTCTTCCAAGCCTCCCTGAAGTGCCAAAAGCCTAAGGAAGATCAAAGGAGCCTTTAGACACTCCCCCAACTTCAAAGGTTTCTCCTCTGGGAACTCTTAGAAGCAGCGCTGTTTATACATTACTTAGAGACTTCCATTACTGTGTATCAATATAATGTTACAAATATCATGGTCATCTTACTATAGTTTCCTTTTTTTTTTTTTTTTTGAAACGGAGTCTCACTCTGTCATCCAGGCTAGAGTGCTGTGGTGTCATCATAGCTCACTAGCAACCTCAAACTTCTGCCTCAGCCTCTCAAGTAGACGGGACTACTTGCCATAATACATGGCTAACTTTTCTATTTTTTAGTAGAGACAGGTCTCCCTCTTGCTCAGGCTGCCTCGTCTCGAACTCCTGAGCTCAAGGTATCCTCCTGCCTTGGTCTCCCAGAGTGCTGTGATTACAGGCATAAGCCACCCACCACACTGGGCCTTTGTTGCATTTTTGGGTTGACAGTTTTGATTACGTATTAAAATGAGGAACAAATCAAAATATATTGGGAATAGAGATCTATACACCCCAACAACTATTGTGGCACTATTCTTTTTAATTAATTAATTAATTAAATTTATTTATTTTTTTTTTTTGTGGATTTTGGCCAGGGCTGGGTTTGAACCTGCCACCCCAGCATATAGACCAGAGCCCTACCCCTTTGAGCCACAGGCTTCGCCCTATTGTACCACTATTCTAAGCATGACTTTCCTCCCCTTTCTAAATCTAGTTTTTTGTTTTCATTGTTTCTATATTTTCTCACTCTAATAAGAAGAAATGAAACATTTTATTTCATGTAATTGTGTTTCAATGCAATACAAAGTCTACAAAATCACTTCCCTTTCCTGAACTGGTTTCACAGACTCAGCCCCCACAATCAGGGAAAATCTTCCTTCACTAAAACATTTCATACAGGATGTGTTGAGTGAAAGCCAAAATAATTCAATAAGCCATGTATATGTAGACTATTGGGGTGTTGTTGAAGACATTGCCTTGAAATGTTTATTTCAATAATAAAAATGCATCTGTGATTATTTTAAGCAAAATAATCTTAAGCAGGTGTGTCATATATGTAATGAGAAGCCCTCTACGTAGTTAATGAGGTTTACAACAAGAGAGACGTCTACATTCTGAAACGATGTGCAACAAGGACACTCTCTCTCTCTCTTTTTTTTTTTTCTTTTTCATTTTTTTCTGTTGCCTCTGTATAACTAAGTACTCACCAAGATCTTTTTTTTTTTTTTTGAGACAGAGCCTCAAGATGTCGCCCTGGTTAGAGTGCCAAGGCATCACAGCTCACAGCAACCTCCAACTCCTGGGCTCAAGTGATTCTCTTGCCTCAGCCTCCCAAGTAGCTGGGACCACAGGCGCCTGTCACAATGCCAAGCTATTTTTTGATTGTAGTTGTCATTGTTATTTGGCAGGCCTGGGCTGGATTCAAACCAGCCAGCTCTGGTGTATGTGGCTGGCATCTTAGCCACTTGAGCTACAGGCATGGAGCCAGCCAAGATCAATCTTTTATTTATGCATTAAAATAATGTATTATGGGGTAGTGCCTGTGGCTTAGTGGGGAGGGCTTGGCCCAATATATCAAGGGTGACAAACCTGGCCTTGGCCAAACTGCAACAAAAAACAGCCAGGCATTGTGGTGGCTGCCGGTAGTCCCAGCTACTTGGGAGGCTGAGGCAAGAGAATCGCCTAAGCCCAAGAGCTGGAGGTTGCTCTGAGCTGTGACGCCATAGCACTCTACGGAGGGTGACATAGTGAGACTCTGTCTCCAAAAAAAAAAAAAAAAAAAGTATTATGTATATACCAGCAAGAAGAGGAATAAAACATAATTTCTACCCTAGAAAGTCTCCTTTCTGGAAGATGCCACAGACAAGCAAAGAAGTGTCCTAGGCAAATGCAGTGGCAGAAGTCCAAAGCACTCACAAAGCAGGGAGAAGTCGATGGGGATGGGCAGGTGTTGGTGAGGCAGGTGTGCGCAGGGCCTTGTGCAGAGAGAGAAGGAAAGGGGAGAGGGCGGTGAATTAAAGGGAGGGGTGAGGGTAGTAGGGACCAGTAGCAGCATGAGTGCAGACACAGGCCAGGTAGATTTTAGGAATTGTAAGTATTCAGGTCAAAGGTCATTCATCTATGTAGATAATAATCATTAATTAGCTATTTTGAGTTGAATTTGGGAATGGCAAGAAGTAACTACAGCTTCAAGGTAAGATCACCAAGAGAGCCTTATTTACATAGTGAACTTAAGCGGTTGCCTTTTCAGCATTCAATTTGCATTCTTCTTCCTAATCCAAACCCAATTTTGTTTAGGAGGCAGCATCCCTTCACCACGCATACCTCCAGGGAAGATCATTCTACTCTTAGCCCTAGGTGGGTAAATTAGTCCCTTTGCAGTGACTCTCCAGGAATGGTATGTGGTTTGCTAGAGGCTTCTGGAAAAGTAACTCTGAGAGTTATTGAAAACCTCTCCCTCCCTCTCATAGGGCATGCATGAACCAAGAAGCTCCTCACCCCACACGCTGTGGCAGCCAGTTAAAACTGTGAAAGAAGCCAGCCCCAGGATGGAACTACTTTATAAATGGAAGGAGAAAGAGACAGCACAAACCTGGGTTCTGGCTTGGTGCCTGTAGCTCAGGTGGCTAGGACGCCAGCCACATACACTGGAGCTAGCAGGTTTGAATCTAGGCCGGGTCAAAAAATAGCTGGGCATTGTGGTGGGTGCCTATAGTCCCAGCTACTTGGGAAGCTGAGGCAAGAGAATCTTTTGAGCCCAGGAGTTTGAGGTTAGTGTGAGCTGTGACTCAGGGCAACAGCTTTAGACTCTGTCCCCCCAACCCCCCCCCAAAAAAAACTTGAGGTTGCCTGTTTTTTGTTGTTTTGTTTTTTTTGAGAGAGTCTCACTTTGTCACCCTAATTAGAGTGCCGTGGAATTATAGCTCACAGCAACCTCAAACTCCTAGGTTCAAGTGATGTTCATGCCTCAGCCTCCCAAGCAGCTGGGACTACAGGCACTGGCCACAGCACCTGGCTAGTTTTTTATTTTTAGAATTGGGGTCTCACTCTTGTTCAGGCTGGTCTTGAACTCCTGACCTCAACCAAAGGCCTTCCAGAGTGCTGGAATTACAGGCATGAGCCACTGCACCTTGCCGGGAGCTCCTGTTATAATAAGCTACTATTTATTAGGAACAACCAAGAAAGAGTGTCCAAATGAGAAAGGCAGGGGAGAAAAATATAACAGAAGCCAAGGAAAGAGTTTTCAAAAGGGCCTGTTAGGATAAGTGCCACAGAGGAAGAAAGTGATATAAGAAATGAAGAGTCTATTTGGGATATAACAGGAGCCTTTTGTTGGAGCAGTATTTGAAGAAGAGCTGAGGCAGAAGCCACCTTGATAGTTGAAGAGGGAACCTGAACCTGAACCTGAGGGGAGGCAGTGGCTGCCTACTGCTGATCAGCTGTTTGTCATGGAAAGGAGGCATATAGGGAGGATGGCAGTGGGAAAAGTCTCCAAATGGAACATGGTATAAACGTCTAGGGTGTAGCTAGCAAAGGTAACATGGAAAATTCATGAGAGATGGTTGGGGTGGTCCCACAGGAGACTGAGAGACAGCATCGAGCTCCCAAGTATGAAGAGGCATTAGTCCTGAAGACCTGGGCCATCTTCCACCCTCTAAGGCTAGGAGAAAGGAAGTGAGGGTGAGTTCAGATATAGACTGATCTATAGGCCTTGGGGTGGAAGTTAGGGAAGTGCATTTGTGGAATAGTTTGCTTTTCTTAGTGAAATGGAGGTAAGGTCATCTGCCGAGGAGAGTGTGAAGTCATTTAATGGTTGAGGACAGTTGCTATTGGATGAAGCTTGCCTCAGAGACAGGTAAAACAATTCTAGAGTACTGATGGCTGAGGGCATAGCTAAATTGGAGACCAAGAATTTTCAATGGCTTTAATATATAGGAACATACAATTCTCTCTAACACTTCTCACCAGCCAGGTGTATCTATGAAAATCAACCACCCATAATCTTTAGGCAGATTATGAAAAGCTAGTCTAAAGCTGGAAGTATCAGAAATGAGGACCATTTGACCACAGCCCTCTTTGCTCTGCATGCTCCCGTCTAACATACAAGGGTTTGAACCCGCCAGCTCTAGCATTTGGGGCTGGCACCCACAGGTGCCGCCCCTGGCTATTTTTTTGAGACGGTGTCTTGCTCTTGCTCAGGCTGGTTTTTACCCATGAGCTCAGGGCAATACATCCACTTCAGCCTCCCAAGTGCTGGGATTACAGGTGTGAGCAACTGCACCCAGCCTCAATACTGGAATTTTAATACTGGGATATAAAGAGAAGTCACTGGAGTTTAGACATCAGAAATATTATTAGCTTATTAACTACCCAGAGTGTCAGAATTTATTTTGTCATTATAAGCAATCTAGACTGCTGAATTAGAGAATGGCAGAATTCAGTCAAAAAGCTTAGCAAGTTCTCTTTTATGTGTTAGATATGGGAATACAAAGTGAATACCACTCAGACCCTGACCTCAAGGAGGGTTCAACTCTTAACTTTCTGAAAATAACTTTAAACCAACCCTTAGCCACTCACTGTGAGAAAGCTTAATGCCAAGGTACAACATGAAAAAAAAACATGAAGACTTGCTATCACTAACTGATGACAGTGCAGTTATGTTTTTTTCTAGAAGGGTTATATTTCAAACAAAATGGCTATGAGACATTTTTCTTTTTCTTTCTTTTCTTTTCTTTTTTTTTTTTTTTTTTTGCAGTTTTTGGCCGGGGCTGGGTTTGAACCCACCGCTTCTGGTATATGGGACCAGTGCCTTATTCCTTTGAGCCACAGGTGCCGCCCATATGAGACATTTTTCGAGGTAAAAATTACCCTAAACATTTCTTATGGGATCACATGGGGCCATTTAGACTAGTTTTTCTGCTGCAATTTGAGCAGATTATTGTTTCATTGGCCAAACATTCAGGTTACACTTGGAAACTTTGACAAACATTTCTTTAAACAATGTATACACATTTGGAAGTAAAGTTTTGTTTTGCACTTTTTTCTTTTTTTTTCTTCTTTTCTCTTTCTGTTGTTATTTTTGTTTGTTTTGCACTTTTTAAAGAACATAAATGGATACCCATCATCCCAGCACTTTGGAGGCTGAAGTTGGAGGATCACTTGTGCCCAGGAGTTTGAGACCAACCTGGGCAATATAGCAAGACCCTGTCTCTATACAAAATAGAAAAATTAGCCAGACATGGTAGCATACGCCTGTAGTCCCAGCTACTTGGGCGGCTGAGGCAGATGGATCATGTGGGCCCAGGAGACACTGTATTTATTATATACCTTATTTGCCTCACTTTCAGGTGTTTAGAAGGGCTTTCAGTATAAGTATTTATGACAAGTTGTATTTTCCAAAAATGGTCATGGCAATATTCTGGTCCCATGTGCTCTTTGAGAACCTTGCTTCTCTCCATCAAGAAGTAGTATCTGTTCCCCCACCCTCACCCTCACTCCTTGAACCTAGATGCAACTTTGTAGCTGCCTAGATAAATATAATGCAGCAGAATTGACAACACATGACTACTAAGGCTAGGTCTTATGGGGTGATGTACTGCTTGGTTCTCTCTCTTTGGGGATATTTGCTTTTGGAACCCAGCCACCAGGTTGTGAGTAAGACCAAACTAATCCATGCTAAAAGACCACATGGGGAGGTCCACCTGGAATAGAACTGAGGCTTCCAGTTCTAGCCTGTATCAACCACCAGTCATGGAGCAAAAAGCTTTCAGATGATTCCAGTGCTCAGCCTTGGAGCGTTCCAATTGAGACCCTATACATAAGAGCAGAGAAGAGCCATCCCTGCTGTGCTTTGCCTGAATTTCTGAGCCACAGAATCTGTAAGCATAATAAATGGTTGTTTTATAACACTAAGTTGTGGGCGTAATTTTCAATGCAGCCACAGTAACTGCAAAAGTATATATATACACACACATACATATTTTCAATCTTTTAAAGAATATTATGTTTAACAGTACTATTTCATTGTATTTATGTGTCATATTTATCTAGTTATTCCTGTGTTTATTGATACTTAGGTAGTTTAGAGTTACTTTCTTTTACAGACAAGGCTGAAATAAACAACTTTCTGCATGCCTATTTCTGCACACATGAAATTTCTGTCAATATTTCTATAAAGTCAGTAAACACGTGTAAGATAATTAGAACAGTGCCTGGCACATGGTAATAAATTTTATTATTATTGTCCCTATTAGTTGCAGGGATAGTATCATGGAAGATGACAGTTTTCCTTTAACATCTTTAGTGACAGGGACTTCTAACAATTGTACCTAACAGTCATGATACAGTGTTTCCCACTTTTTTACAAAGTTAAGATTCTGGCAAAAAGCTGCAGAAACATTCAGTGATAGAATTATATCTCTGAAAACGTCTTTCCGCGGTACACACGAGCAAATCAGTTTAACAACAACAACAAAACCAACCTAACTTGCTTATTCTGCAAGTGAGCTACACTACCTGCCGGTCTCTCCAGTTCAGACCTGCAGAAAACCATCCACTGTGGTCTACAGCACCAAGAGTGGAGTCACACGCCCTCTTCCCTCTGCACCTGCTTGGCAGGCGACTTGAAAGTATCGGGACACCTCTTCGCCGGTGCTTCGCAAACGACCACAGTTCGTGCCACAAGTAGAGGAACGTGCTTGTTAGCCCTGGTCGCCCTCTCCCGGGAGTGCTCGCAATTGCCCAGCACCTGTTAGTCGCATTTACCTTCAGTTTTTCCGGGGCTAGGGGAGAGGGTATAAAGGGGAGAGGAAGACGACTATCTGCTCTCTTGCCTCAAAGGGGTCAGTTAAACTTAATTCACATCGCAACCGCCGGGTTTCGACAGCCATCCGCGCATTTCCACAGCTCGAAGCTTCCTCTCCTTTGGGATCTGCTTCCCTGATTGGCTCCATTTTTAAGCGCTCCTCCCCGACGCCGCCCGGGTCACAGTAAACGTCAGGGGCAGTGCAGCCGAGGAAAGGCATCTTAGGTGACTTGTAAACGACCCGGGCCACAAGGCCGGAGCTGGCAGGATTCGTCGCAGCTCCCTGGGGGCTGCGGCCTCCGAGCAGCCCGGTCCCCCGGCCCAGGCCGGCGCGGCACACTCCGCGGGTTGGGGACCCCCAGAGCCGAGAGCTGGGGTTGGGACGCGCGACTCCAAAGCCCTCGTCAACTTCCCGGCCTCGTAACCCCACCCAGTAGCACACGGCCTGCCCCGAAGCCGGCGAGAGACACCTTGGTCCCCGCCCCTCAACAGGTCACCTCTCTCCACGCCCCTTTGCCCTGGCCCCGGCAGCCGGCAGGCAGGGAAGTGTCGTAAACTAGGCCCAGGAAACTTTACCCGGGGTAACAGCCGAGGCGCTTTACGGCGACGGCGCTGAGTGTGAGCCTCGGTGGCGGCGGACGCGGCCGCTTCGGCGAAGGAGGCGGCGGCGGTGGCTGAGGAAGAGGAGTGGCGGCAGCGGCGGCGGGGACCCGTGCGGGGTGAGCCGCGAGGAGAGGACAGGGAGGGGCCGCGGGTGACAGGGCTGGCGGCCGGGCCGGGGCGGCCGGCTGAGCAGCTGGGAGGCGCTGAAGAGCGGGTGGGGGCGGCGCGGAATTGGGGGGGCAGCCCCGGGAGGGACGGTTTCTGCCTTTGTTCCCCCCGCCCCCGCCGCCCCCTCCTCCCCGCGCTCGCCCGTCGGGTCTCATGGCCTCCCTCTCGGTCTGTGTCGCTTCTAGGATGGCGGAGGTACCGCCTGGGCCTAGCAGCCTCCTCCCACCACCAGCACCTCCGGCCCCCGCGGCGGCCGAGCCCCGCTGCCCCTTCCCGGTGGGGGCCGCCCTCGCCTGCTGCAGCGAGGACGAGGAGGACGACGAGGAGCACGAAGGCGGCGGCGGCGGCAGGAGCCCCGCGGGCGGCCAGGAGACGGCGGCCAGGAAGCACGCGTGCCTCCACTGCCCTCAGCCGTCGCAGGAGCAGCAGCAGCTGAACGGACTGATTGGCCCCGAACTGCGGCACCTCCGGGCGGCCGCCTCCCTCAAGAGCAAGGTCCTGGGTGCAGCCGAGGCGGCCGCGGCCACCTCCGATGGGGGCTGTAGAGCGACTGTAACAAAAGGAACCGGGGTACACTCGGGCGAGAGGCTCTCCCATTCCCTCCCCAGTAATGCCAGAACTGCGGTCCCCAGCCCGGCAGAGGCGGCGGCGGCGGCGAGCGACCCCGCGGCGGCCCGCAATGGACTCACCGAGGGCACCGAGCAGGAGGAGGAGGAAGACGAGCAGGTGCGGCTGCTGTCTTCGTCCCTGACTGCCGGCTGCAGTTTGAGGAGCCTCTCGGGCAGGGAGGCTGAGCCTGGGGAGGATCGGACGATACGATATGTCCGATATGAATCTGAGCTACAAATGCCGGATATCATGAGACTGATCACCAAAGATCTGTCAGAACCCTACTCCATTTATACCTATAGATATTTTATCCACAACTGGCCACAGCTGTGCTTCTTGGTAAGTGGAAGGAATGAAAAGAGGGTGAACCCAGCGGAGATCCAGGCCGTGCAGGGCAGGGAGTGTGAGGGCCGAGAGTGTGGCTGTGGATGTGTCCATCTGCGTTTCATAGTGCTTTACGTGCTGTAAAGTGAGAGTTTACAGTCCTAGCTATTTAACAAAAGTGCTTTGAAGGCAAGACTCCACGTCCGGGTTAACTTGACACTAATGTATAAATGCAGCAAGCCTGTACAATGCATGTTTTACCGGCGCTGGAACAGAGAGGGGTCTGTGTCTTGTTGACTTTAGGTTATAATCATGTTTAACCATCTTGAATTACCCTCATCCTCAAAGTGCTTTGCAGTCGTTTAATTTGAACATGGTTCTGTTTAGATATGGGCCTTATTAATCTCTCAAGTACAGCCATAATCAGGGAATAGTGTATGCATAAACATGTTTTGGTGAACGTGTTGTCAGTAAACTTGCTGTGGCCACATTGGAGAATTAAATCTTACAAGCATGTTCAGTAATTACTGAAATTGCTTCCTTTTACTTCAGTAGGACAGTCTTAGCCAGCCTGCTTTCTGATGCTCCGTTGCAGAAGGTGCTACTGAGACTTCTCTGGCAGCTGAAAGGCTCCTGAAACTTCAACAAAATACCCATGTGTGGAATGTAGAAAACTTAGGTGTGAGATTGTTACTAGTCTGACTTTTATTATTTTCAGAAACTGGTTGTAGTATGCCTAAATACTAGTTACTCCAGCTGTGTGGGATATAATTGGTAATTTTTTTACTTACATGGAAGTGAAAAAAACTTGACAAAAAGATGAATAATTAAAAAAAGTTTACATGGTTTTGGTAGTACCAGTGATTTCTTCACAGTAGTATTGACCATTAAACCTTTAGCTTAAATATTTACTGCAAGTATATGCTTTGTATTATGTATTGTTACATACGTGCATATATCTATTGAATTTTATTAAAGGTGACATACTTTTAAGGAGTATTTTATGAAGGGAAATGCCACCACCATTAATTACGCATTATTTTAGCATAGTGACTTAGTTGCACTTATTAATGCCCTGCAAGATGTTTTGATGATAATGTAAGAATCTGTTTTTGATTCTATACCTTGGCAGTAGTCTGAAAATATTATCTGGGTATTCTAGGTAATGATAATTCTGCTATTTTCTGTGTTAACCTTGCTAAAGCTTCTATTTAGTATGTTTGCTTAAACTGTGGGTGCTATTTTATATTCTAGAAAACTGCTCTTTCAGGATTCTGTACTCAAATAGTTCTAAGACATGTCTGTATCAATGAAATATACGGGAAAATGATTTATAGCAGTATATTATAAAGGCCCTATCAAATGCCATTGTAATTGCTACAGATCGTAGGTTGATTTAATTGTAAGGCAGCCCACAAAAGTAGATGATTGAGTCACATTTTAAATTGAAATAGATGTTTTTCTGTCAATTTCAGAAAATAATTGTGTGTATATTTAACCAATTTTTGAGTCCTGATATTACCTGAACCTCTTTTAACTTCTCTGTCATTTTAGATGCTGGCAAACTTTAGCCTTGATATTATATAGACTCCTAATTCACCAACTAATTTGTACTTTAGCCGTTGATAGCCAAAATGTGTTTAACATTAAATTCTGAATATCTTGAAATTGAAAAGTGTATAACTGGTGACCTATAAAATTTATTAATGCAAGTATGAATCCTGGAGGTATTGAACAATAAAACAGTAAAATCAGAGGCCATTTAGAACTGCGGCCTTTATATTGGCATATTTTTAAATTAAAATTTCCCATGGGAACTATTTTTAAACATTACAAGTGTGTATGTTTATTTTAAATCATATTTTAGAACTGAAAAGGATCCTAGAGAAAATCTAGTCCAGCCTTTTTCTGTTGTTGAAAAAATGTTAAGGACCAGAGTTTTTTAAAATGTTTAAGTGGAGAGCTATGTAGTAGCAAAGAGGTAAGGTTTCAAGTTTCCTGTCCTCATTATGGTAACAAATACAGTAGCAAAGAGGTAAGGTTAGGACCAAGTTTCCTGTCCTCTCATTATGGTAACAAATATGAACCTGGAAAATGACATGCCTTTGACCCATTTGGTGCAGATCATTGTGCTACCAAGTTATCTTCATCAATGGGCAGTTGCCCTTACAAAATCAATCTCAAGAAACCTCCAAAACATTCCTGGTTTCCACAGGTAACCTGTAATGGGTCAGTATATCGGGGTTGAATCTTACAAAATTCCTAATATTTGATTAACAAGTATGACAGTTTCTTACGCTTCTTAACAACTGAATAGTTGTGAAAACAGAGCCAGGGGTGGTGGTTTATGTCTGTAACCTCAGCTACTTGGGAGGCTGTGGCCAGAGGATTGCTTGAGCCTGGAAGTTCTAGGTTGCAGTGAGCTGTGATTGCGCCATTGCCTGGCTGACAGAATGGAATAAATGAAATAAGAACAAAATACTATACAAATGCAAGGTACTGTCAGTTGCTTTGTTCTTAACCATTTTGTCTTTTCCTCTTCTGAATTTATAGTATTTTCAATTGTTGGAGTCTTTTTGAAGTTCTTAAACCTACTACCAGCAATGCAATATAGTATTTCTGTTTATTCTAAATTAACAGCCTGGCTTCCTCTAGTTTTCTATTTGTAGTATTCTGGAATTTGGGAATCTCTTTCATACAATTTATGTTTTTTATGGTTTTATACACTGACATGCCTTTGGCCTTGTAGGGTTAAGTCTTGATCTTGCCAGGGATTTTTCAATTCTCATGCTTGAAAAAACACATTTAAAGCTTGAGTTGTATGTGCAGAGATTTTATTTGGAAAAATTGACAAGCAGTTCAACAGTTTAGCAGGGAAAAATATGTAGTTTTGGCTTTCCTCATTACCAACATGGTGTTAATGACAATGTCTCATGTTGGGCTTTTATTTTTAGAAGATGTGTTGGAACTGATTTTTGTTCCTGGAGTTTTGTAATTAGAAAGAAATCAATCAACTCTGAGAATGAACTGTTACAATGTTTTGCTTGCTTATTTCAATGCTCAAAGGACAAGATTTGTTTGAAATTCCTGACCATTTTTTTTCCAATTTTTGGATAACTTTACTAATTGTAAAGTTCTATAGTTTTTTATCACAGATTTATATATATTTTTATTTCACATGAGCCTAGCTTACAAGGTCAGGCCAAAAGTTTTTCTGGCTCTTTTGATATACCATTTAGTCTTTGATGATGATATATATATATATATATATATATATACACACACACACACACACACACACACATCTATATGTATGTGATATACATCCACATATATTTGAAATAGTTCATTTTCAAATCAGAAAATACTGTCAGAGTTGTTTAGTCAGGCAAGTTTTGTGTTCATTTCAGGTCTTGATACAGAAATTTCACTTTGTAAAATAATTTTTTAAAAGTTTTCTTTTTGTGTGTGTGAGTGAAAAATGGAAGTAATTGTAGAGGCTTATTGACTCAAAATAGTTTTAGAATGTATGATACAACAAATGAAAAAGTATGGGTTGTTGAATTTAATATCTGTTCAAAAATATTTTTCTGACTTAGTTTAGGTTTGCATGAAATGCATTAGAATGGTCTTGCCTAAAATACATCTCCACAGTTTTTTAAAAAAGGCTTTTAAATCAATTTACAGAATGACAGACTAAAAAAAGTCACAAATTTAAGTTAAAATATACATTAAGCATGAATTGGACGTATTATGAGTAACTTTACATTCCTAAGTTTTGTTGTTGAAATAGTTTCTTTTGGAAAGTTAATTTATAGAAAACAAAAACTTCTTGTTGACACATTGTTAAACAGTTGAACACATGGCCGTATTTGTATTTAGTAGAATATGGTATTAACAAGAACATTTTTTCTATGAGTAATGGAATCATTGAAAAACATTTTCAGTGGTGGTAGTGGAAATCTTAATGAAAATGGAAGATGATTAGAATTTAACAAGTAGCCTTTAATACTCTGGAAAGCTGTGTATCTTTATTAAAATAAGAAGCTGTGTAAAATCATTTTGTTAAAGTTTTTGTTTTAATATAGAGCTCTAAATTTTGAATTATCAATATTTTAAGAACTTTATGGCAGTGATTCACACTAAAGAGTATGCTAAAAATGAGACTGTCATATATTTACATATGCTAACAAAAACCTCTTAGGTACAATTTCAGTAATACATTATAAATAATGTTGCTTCTGAAAATTTTTTGTATTTTTTTCCTGATGAAAATTTATCTCCCATTCAGGTGTAAATTTTGTGTATTATATGTGGCTTCCACTAAAGCCTTTTTATTGAATTTATAAATTTAAACTTAAACTCTGCTGATAGTGAAGTTTAACAATATTTTATCATATTCTAATGAATAGACCTTTAAAATAATTTTGTGCTGGCTGTGGTGGCTCACACCTGTAAACATAGCACTTTGGGAGGCCAAGGTGGGTGATTCACTTGAGGCTAGGAGTTTGAGACTAGTCTGGGCAACATGGCAATACCTCTTCTCCACAAAAAATAAAAAAAAAATGTGAAACAGGGTCTTACTCTGTTACCCTGGGTAGAGTGCTATAGCACCGTCATAGCTCTCAGCAGCCTCAATCTCTTGGACTCAAGCAATCCTCTTGCCTCAGTTTTTCTATTTGTAGTAGAAATGGGGTCTCTCTCTTGCTCAGGCTGTTCTCAGACTCCTGAGCTGAGGAAATCTACCCACCTTAGCTTCCCAGAGTGCTGGGGTTATAGGTATGATTCATGGTGCCCAGCCTCTACAAAAATTTTTTTGAGAAAAATAGCCAGGCATGGTGGTGCTTAGGCAGGTGGATTACTTGAGCCCAGGAGTTTGAAGTTGCAGTGAGTTATGATTGGGGCACTATACTTAAGTGTGGGTGACAGAGTGGATCCTGTCCCTAAAAAAAAAAAAAAAAGTTTGTTTATATATTCCCTCTTCCCAAAACTTACATAGGTCTTTATTGCCAGTAGTTGAAGGACCTCATGTATTAGGAAGTACTTGAATGTTTACCCTGTGGAAATTTTGCCTTTTCCCCCCACGTTTTAATGATAAACATAAGAAATTGATGTTCTAAGAATATTGAGAGATTTTAAAATGAGAATGAACATTTGAAGGAGTTAGAGGATTTAGATTCTGAAACATTTGTGATTGCTTTCTTGCTAGAGTTTCCATTATCTCTTCCTTTCTCAAAAATGCTGACCCAACAGTTGCTTACTGTTTTCTCTGGGAAATTGTGCAATGCATGATGGCAGTGTATTCTTCATAACTGTTTGTTTATTTTTAAGGCCATGGTAGGGGAGGAGTGTGTAGGTGCCATCGTTTGCAAGTTGGATATGCACAAAAAGATGTTCCGCAGAGGTTATATAGCCATGTTAGCCGTGGATTCCAAGTACAGGAGAAATGGCATTGGTAAGGAAAATATTATTTTGCTAAAAGAATGCATAAACTATTTTCATTTTTGTACTTTGAAATAAAAGACCTAAATGTAAATAAATAGAAATGAAAATGAAACTAAGGGAGGAAAATTAAGGCTATTTTTTATTTCAAAATAGTATTTTCAAAAGTTCTTAAAATGAATTTTTTTATTAATGTTTTGTTCGAGAGGTTATTTTTTTAACAAGTACTAGGTGATCAGTTTTCACTTCCAAACATTTTTTTGGGATAACATGTAAAGTGCTTTGTATTATACTAAGTACTACAAGAAGGGTCACACTTCTTAAAAACAGTGTGGGAGTGCTTGATCTCAGCCCTCAAGCAGTTTCTGAACTTGGGTTAAGTAGATCTTAGTCAAACCAAAATTATGGAGAAATTGTTATATGTTACTTACATTAGTGATCAAACATTATATTGTGATTTGGAGAGGACCAAAAGACAATCTTACTATTTTTTATTCCTCTCAAACTCTCTCATAACTTGGGTGTGTTTTTTCCTGGCATTTTAAGTTAATCTTATACTCATGATTAATAATGGTCATAGAATCATCTGAATGGTTTAATAACAAATGTTTAAGCCTCTCCCCCGAGATTTTTGTTTGTCCTATCAGAGGTAAGGATGAAGCCTCCCCAGGTAGGTGACAGTGATGTAAGCTTGCTTACAAACCACTGTTCTGGCCGGATGTGGTGGTTCACGCCTGTAATCCCAGCACTCTGGGAGGCTGATGTGAGTGGGTTGCTTGAACTCAGGAGTTTGACCCCAACCTGAGCAAGAGTGAGACCCTATCACTACTAAGAATGAAAAACTGAGGCAAGAGGATCACTTCAGTTTAAGAGTTTGAGGTTGCTGTGAGCTGTGGTGCCATAGAACTCTACCAAGTGCGATAATGTGAGACTCTGTCTCAAAAAAAAGAAACACCACTGTTGCAATGTCTGGGACCTACTGTCTCTGCATTCCCAGTTTAGGATAAGGTAGATGCACACTTGTCTGAGCATTCTGGGATGTGTACTTGAAATAAATGAGTATCCATGGAAGAATGTTTGATTCCTATACCAGTATTTAATTATTAGCAGTTTTGTTAATTGTATCTTTTTGTAAACCACATGAATGTTGTTATCCAACATAAGACTGTTTCACACAGTTGTAGATGTTATGAGAAATTATTACAATAGATTTACTTAATATGTTAGCTTTAACCAAGTTTCCTTATGGTGTTACAGCTTTTCACTATTTTTTTTTTTTTTTTTTTTTAGAGACAGAGTCTCACTTTATCATCCGCGGTAGAGTGCTGTAGCCTCATAGCTCACAGCAATCTCCAACTCCTGGGCTGAGATGATTCTGTTGCCTCAGCCTCCAGAGTAGCTGGGACTACAGGCCCCCGCCACAAAACCTGGCTATTTTTTTGTTGCAGTTTGGCCGGGGCCGAGTTTGAACCCACCACCCTGGGTATATGGGGCTAGCGCCCTACCCAACTGAGCCACAGACGCCGCCCGCTTTTCACTATTTTTAATGCATCAGGCTGTTTTACAGATCAAGTTTGAACCTTTGGTTTGTTAAAGAGAGCTGAAAGGTCTCATGATAAATAGTAGGCAGCTGTTTGGCTAGTTTGGAGGGTAGAAATCAGTGGCTTTAAGATTGCATTCTGGCTTTCAGACACATTTTGTTTGGCCCATGAAATACATGCATACTCGTGTATGGTTTGAAAATTAAGAGAGTTTTAAAGTAAAATTTGTCTGTCTTTTAAAATTACATTTGGCAGGTTTATTCCCGCCTTTAATGCACCAGATGTATCTAACACCAAACTAGGACACATCTTTCTAGACATTCACAGACATACCATTGACATCATTGGGAACCCCAGGCTTCATTGTTCCCAGGTTCACTATAAGTTTTGTAGGAACTGACCTAAACTGTTGGACCTGCTGTGGGACACAGCACTTCTGGTGAGGGCTCTCTTGTGCTCTGTTATCAGGGGTTTGGAATATCGTTGGCAAGGTCGCCTCAGATAAAGGCAGTTAAGTTCTGGCCAGCTCAGTGAGTTCCTGGTTTACCCTGACGTTTGGCATTTCTATGCTTATGAATATCATAATTTAGAAATCTTAAATTATATTTTTCCTTCATTAATACTCAGATCTGTATTCTAGGTACTAACTTGGTTAAGAAAGCTATATATGCCATGGTTGAAGGAGACTGTGATGAGGTAAGTCTTTCTAAACATTTAATACCTTTCATTCTGGACATTATTCTACTGGGTATTTTTATAAATATTTTATAATTGTACTGCACATTTCATTGCACACAAGTGCAGCTTGGTGGGGAGAATTCCTTAATAACCCCTTAATTTTGGCTTAGAACAATACAATGATAATGGAACACATTTCTTCAAACTGTGTCGGAATGTGAAAGTGAAATCTTAGGCATTTTCAGTAAATAATTAGCATTCAAAGGCTTTGGTAAGTCATTTAGGGTAGCTCTTATTATAAACTCTATTGTAATTTGTTTCCATGTTGGCTGGAGTGTGTCTAAAAGTTTTTTCTAAGTGTGGGAAAGCTATCAGCTCACATGGAGGACATTTCACACTTGAGAAAAACCTCTTGGCATTACATACTAAGGTGGGTAGGGGCAAGATAACCAGTTTTGTTTTTTTCAGTTTTGGCAGGGGCTGGGCATGAACCTGCCACCCCTGGTATAGGGGGCCGGCACCCTACTCCTTTGAGCCACGGGTGCCGCTCAAGATACCCAGTTTTTAAGAGTAGAGCTATGTGTCAATTAATGTAAGAGCATTTTTGTAGCTTATAGCTTGTTTTAAGGCCTGATGACAGGAATAGTTTCTTTGTAACTGACAGCATTGCCGAGCCTACTCTTGAACTCCTCACCTCAAGATCCTCCCACCTTGTACTCAGTAAATATTGGTGGTGACTGGGAGTTGACATTCACTGTTGTATAGTGTGGAAGGGAACAAGTATAAACTAGACAAGTGTAGACGTTTTTATTATAGAACAAAGTTGAACTAGTAATTTCGTGTGCAATACAAATGGATAATTGTGTTTATTATTGGAGGACAAATGTGCCTTAGAAAGTTCTCAAAATACATGAAATTAGGTAATTTTTTTCAACAGATTGACCTTATAAGTAATTTGTATTGATGGCTTTTTTAAAAAGTAGGTTTTATTTGTATAAATTTGTACAAGGTCTTTAAACATGGTATGTGTTTATGTGTTTTTGTTAACAAAGTCCTTTCTGTCATCTTCCTCATACTCTTTATTTTTTTTCCACCTATAGCTACTGTTAACTGTTTAATGTGCATCCTCCCATTTTTGTAAGCACACCTATATGCAAATGTATAACTTTTTAATATAAATAAATCGTAATTATTCTGCAATAATTACTTTTTTCAGTTAATATCTCATGAATACTTTTTCCTGTTAGAACACAGAGATTTACTGCAGCATGTTCTCAGACTCCTTGTTAACATTAGTTTATGTTCTGACAGATCACACTAAACGGTGGGTTTTATGAAGAGGCCAACAGACATCCTGAGTAGCACAGTGAAGTCATCCTGGGATTTAAAGATAGCTAATTTTACACAGTATCTTTACTCAGTATCATTCACAGGTGGCAAAGGCTCTCACATTCACAGCTTTTAATATTAAAGAGAAAAAAGAAAGTAACCAGAGGCATTTATATGGCTGGTAACTAAAATTTTTAGGAGAGAATTGGACTGGATATATTCATGAGTATGAATAAGTCTATGATTTGACCATAGCCACCCTTGCACAGTCAGCTCATCAAGAAGAGAAGTCAGGCTTCATAAGTTTGGACAATTTGGAAACATTTTGGGGGTGGTAGACCAATGTTTCTGATCTACTGCTGAGTAGAGAGTGGTTTTCAGAGAACAGAGGTGTTACCAGCAGAAAGTTTATGCTCCTGTAATTAGAGCCTTTTAGGAGTTATCCTAATCACTATCCTAAGTCACTACCAGTGAGGCAGGCTGTGTGCTTTACTTTAACTGACCCAAGTCTTTAAATAGTATTGGCTTTTCTTTGAAAGTTCAGAGCTGTAATATGGAGATTTTAATTACATTGTTTTAGTCTCAAGGTTAAATCCTAAATTAGTGATGTATTTTCTGGTAAAAATACTCTTTCTTTGTGGGCCTAAAAACCTGCTGATTCAGTTTTCTTTTAACGCAATGAATGTAATCTTTAGGTTGAAATGGGGATAGTTTGATCAACTTTTTCCTGTTGTATAATTTTTATTTTGTTTTATTTATTTATTTATTTATTTGAGACAGGGTCTCACTATGTTATCTTCAGGAGAGTGCCAGGGCATCACAGCTCACAGCAACCTCAAATTCTTGGGCTCAAGCAATTCTCTTGCCTCAGACGCCCAAGTAGCTGGGACTACAGGTGCCCACCACAAAGCCTGGCCATTTTTTGTTGCAGTTCTCATTTTTTAGCTGGCCTGAGGCTGGGTTCGAACCCACCAACCTCGGTGCATATGGCTGGTGCCATAACCACTGTGCTACAGGCACTGAGCCCTGAGAGCCAGGGTCTCACTCTGTCACCTAGGCAGTGGTCATTGCTTACTGTAACCTTACACTCCTGGGCTCAAGGGTTCCTCTTGCCTCAGCCTCCAGAGCAGCTAGGACTATAAATGTGCATCAGCATGCCCAGCTAATTTTTAAAACATTCTTTGTAGAAATGAGATCATTGCCAAGGTTGGTCTTGAACTCCTAGCTTCAAGTGATCCTCCTGCTTTGGATTCCCAAAGTGCTGGGAGGCATAACCCTCTGTGCCTGGCTGTTGCAAAATTTTTAAATAGATTGTTCTTGCAGTTTGAGTATGTTTGTGTCTGGATCAGAGAACTTTTCCTTGGGTTGAAAAATTTTTGCCTGTGTCCCACATTGTTCAGATAAAGCATTTTCTGTATGAAGGGACAGAGCTCCCATTTACTCTTGCATTCAGTTTTAAACCAGGCCAGCAACAAGCCCTTCCATCTCCCTTTCCCTTCTAATTTTTGATAGTAGTGTGTTTATTGCTTCTACTTACTAATATTACTTGTTCCACTTGGTTTGGTTTCTACCCTCTTCATTTCAGTGGAACTACTTTCTCATTGCAAATCGAATAGGTTTTCTGCTTATTAAAATATTTCTTAGTCTTTAGACTTAATTCAAGTATCATCAACTCCTTTAAATTTTCCTTGGTCCTTCTGGACAAAATCAGTCTTATCCTCTGTCTCTTTCTCTCTCTCTGTGTTTTATGTTTTTTACATTTATATAATACTTAATTGTATTTAAATTCCCTTGTTCAGTGTCTGTGCCTTAGCCACTGTGGAGGACAGATTGCTTTTCTTGTCTGTTGGCTGTATTCTTCGTGCTTCATGTGGCATTTGTGATAGAGTTGCCTGATTGATAAATATCTGCTGAATAATTAGTTCTGTGCTTCTAGCCTGTTATTTGGATATCCCTTCTTTTTAAGCACTCCTCCATTTTGAACTGCATTATTAGTTGTTACTTGTCTTTCTCTGAACTTGATACAAGTTTTGCAAGAATGTGTCTTTCTTTTTGTGCATTGTAAGATTTTTTGAAAGACATCTGCAGTTAAGATCCCTTTAGGTTAAAAAAAAAATGCAGAATGTATTTGTGACCTTGAGTCATGTTTATGTTGCTCTTGGTTGCTGCTTGTCCTTTTAAATTCAGAGTAAATTAAGCCAAAGTTAGTAATCACAGAGTTGAAACATGGGTCATGTTTTTGCCCAAATAATAATACTAAGTCATCCTGGTTTGATAGAAATTTTCTCTTGCCTTCCTGTGATTTTCCACAACTTTTTGTATCAGAGTTAGGTAAGTTAAAACAATATACCAAAAGATTTTTTTCATTTTCTATATATTTGGAGCTAACTGAAAAATTATAGCGTCAGGGTGGGTGCCTGTAGCTCAGTTGCTACGGTGCCAGCCACATACACAGGGGCTGACGGGTTGAACCTGGCCCCGGCCTGCTAAACAACAATGACAACTACAACAAAAAAATAGCTGGGTGTTGTGGCAGGCGCCTGTAGTCCCAGCTACTTGGGAGTCTGAGGCAAGAAGATTGCTTGAGCCCGAGAGTTTGAGGTTGCTGTGAGTTGTGATGCTATAGCACTCTACCGACAGCGACATAGTGTGACTCTTGTCTCAAAAAAAAAAAAAAATTATAACGTTAGAAAAAGAAACAACTGAATTTGTTACTTCATGAATAAGAAGTGCATTACCCATTTGCTGATTTGGCTTGAATTTGGTTACACCCTCCCCACCCCCCCACTGCCCACAAACACACACGCACACTCTAGCTGCCATATGTGTAAGTAGCTAGGATGAGTATCTTGGATTCCTATTTTACATTAGGGGGAAAGAGTCTCAAGCTGTTTCCCTCAGTAGAGTGCTGTGGCATCATAGCAACCTCAAACTCTTGGGCTTAAGCCATTCTTTTGCCCCAGCCTCCCAAGTAGCTGGGATTACAGTTGCCTGCCACAATGCACGGCTCTTTTTTGTTGCCATTGTCATTGTTTAGCTGGCCTGGGCTGGGGTTGAACCCACCAGCTGGCGCTGTAACCACTGTGCTACGGGTGCTGAGCCAGCATGATTGAGTTTTCTATGATGTAATTTAAAGTAGGGTCTGTATACCTAAAATAATAAACCTGCATGGTGGCCATTTACTTTCATATACTTTTTTTTGAAATAAAATATGGACAGGTGATTGAGCAATATGATGAATAATGCTTTACTTTTTTTTTTTTTTTTTTTTTTTATTGATACAGAGTCTCACTCTGTTTGCCAGGCTAGAGTATCATGGTGTTAGCCTTGCTTACAGCAACCTCAGTTTCCTGGGTTCACGAGATCCTCCTGCCTCACCCTCCCAAATAGCTAGGATTACAAGTTGCCTGCCACAATGCTTGGCTATTTTTCTCTATTTTTAGTAGAGACAGGGGGTCTCACTCGTGCTTAGGGTGGTCTCAAACTCCTGAGCTTAAGGAATCCTCCCACCTTGGCCTCCCAGAGTGCTGGATGACGGGTGTGAGCCACTGTACCTGGCAAGTACTTTACTTTTTTTTTCTTTTGAGATTTAGGTATGATTACCATGATGTAAACAGCCAGAGCTAGCCATTCTCAGCGTACAATGGAATCAGAATATCTTAATGGAATTTAAGTGTATAGTATGTGTTCTTAGAATATTTTTAGTTGAAAATTATATCATCTAATTTTTGGATGTTTACATTAAAAACATTTTTTTTTTCATTGAAAAATCATAACATAAACTTGGGAAATAGAAAATTCGCTTCTCTAGCGTATCTGTTTTGGTGTTGTCTTTCCATTCTTTTTTTCATGCGTTTGTATATTTATAATAAGCAGCTCTCTCTTCTGTAATGTATTGTTACCTGTTGCAGAGTGTTTATAGTTCAAACCCAGGACTTCCCCTGCAACCTAATGCTACTTATTTTTAGTGATATAAAGGTAATGTAAAAGATATTTTGGTAAATTCTACACAGATAATTTAATAGCCTATTATTTCTTCTATAATTTAAAGAATAAAACAGATCATATTAGCAAAATGAGTAAACTAGATCATTATAAACCAAAGAAGAAAATAGAAACCAAGGAAATCTAATTATTTTTTAATTAAAATGTGTATGTGTAAGGGTAGAACAGGTGTAATTGTTCTACCCTTCCCACATGTCAAAGATGACTTTTTAGTGCTTTCCTATATAGCCATGGTGTGGATTTTTTTTTTTTTTTTTTGGACACAAAGTCGCAGTTTCTTGCCCTCACATCCTCTCTCACAGCAACCTCAAAACCATCTCAAACTCTTGGGCTCAGGCGATTCTCTTGCCTCAGCCTCTCGAGTAGCTGGGACTACAGCTACTGTACAATGCCTGGCTATTTTTAGAGACAGGGTCTTGCTCTTGCTCAGGCTGGTCTTGAACCTGTGAGCTCAGGCAATCCACCCACCTCTGAGTGCTAGGATTGTAGGCGTGAGCCACCATGCCTGGCCCCATGATGTGGATTTAAAGAGTAGGTTTATAGTTTATTTCCATTATAAACCCAGATATTTTTTTAGTATGTTCATAAGAATTTAAGTGATTGAGTAATTTACCAATTAGCTTTACTGTCATTTTCTACTGTGTCAAATATTGCCTGTCACATTTGTTTAAAAAGTATGAGTGTGCCAGGAGACTCTTTACATTTTAACTAGGTTAGTCCTTTGTGTAGTTTTTTTTTCTTATGTAATTGTTCTTTATTTCATTGATCAGGTTGTGAACAAATTTGAACTTAACTCTTAATCATATCTCAAGTGTGTGTGTAGCTATAGATGTGTTTTGAAGATTTCAGATTGCTAAGTATTAATGAGGGTGGACTTCAAAGCCCCTTCATCTTATCTTAAGTAGGTTAGATTTTCCATTTGCTGCTTTATTTTATAATGGGAAATAATCTGGGGCCCAGGGTGGTTAAGGGAGGTATGTAGTTACCCAAAACACTCCCTAATTTTCATGTGGATTCTCTTCTGTCCTTATTCTACTGGTGGCCTTGAGTTCGTAAGTCTGTAAAATAGAGCTAATCACATCTATTTCAAAGGGTTAGTGTGAAAATAAAATAACGTGGAAAATGCTTTATGTTGCTCATACTACTACAACAAATATTAGCTGTTAATTTTTTTTAAATTGTCATTGTTTTTATTTTTGTGAAATCCCAAGTTTTGAGTTGTTGCAATTTCAGGTTGGCTTTTTTTTTTTTTTTTTTTTTTGCAGTTTTTGGCCAGGTTTGAACCCGCCACCTCTGGCATATGGGACCAGCGTCCTCCTTTGAGCCACAGGTGCCGCCCGCAATTTTAGTTTTTCTCAAATTGCTTTGATTTAACATTTTAGCTATTAATGGGTACTGACCTAGTAACAGAATTTTAGTAGTTGCCCAAGAGAACTGGTTAAAATGGAAAACTTGTGTGAACCAGATTGGAGTGTTCAGACTACAGAATGGCATACATTACTGAAAATTGAACTGTTTTATAAGAGCAGGGAGAAATTGTTGACTTTTAATTTTTACCTTAAACCAGTTAGTTTGCTGTACAGCTGTTACTTAAGGTTTACAGGGTCATTGCTTAATCCTGAAGTAGTAATTACTTGATTTGAGAACTTTTAAAGGTTCAGATTTGGTGCGTGATTTGCTTTGATGAGTTAATTATATAAGTAAGTGCCTTAGAATGATGTTTTATTAAAAAAATTACTCTTATTTAAAAGCATGGGATAACTTTTAACATTTGTTCAACGTGTGTAATAAAACTAAGAACACATTTTTAAAAAATTTCAGTAGATTTAAGGGTATAAGTGTTTTTTTGTCACATAGATGCATTGCATATTGCTGGAGTCAGGGCTTTTATTGTACCCAGCATCAGACTTATGTACGTTGTATCTGATAGACAATTTTCATTCTTCACCCTAAGTATACAGTTAATTATTTAAGGCAGTGTGTTAGGTGCAGAAGAAACAGCTGTGAAGGAAGGACACCTAGGAGAGGACACGAGCAGTGCTGAGTGTCGTGAGGGGGTGTGGAAGGAAAGGAGCACAGCACCCAGCCTGGAGAGACAGGCAGAGCAGAAATGAAGTTCGAAAGACTGTTCATTCTTCCAGAGAGAAAACAGTTGATGTGAGTGGTCTAAGATGAGAAGTCTTGGTGTGTTCCATAAACTGAAAGTTTAGTGTAGAACATGAAGATCAAGTGGAGAGAAGTGTAAAGCAAAGGTGGAGATATAGGCAGAGGCCATATCTTGCTGGGGCCTTTAAGTCCCTTTAGAGTGATTGTGAACTTTCCCTTGAGGATAAAAGGGAATCAATAAATGGTTTTAAATGGGAAATTAGTAGGGGAGCATCTTTCTAAATACAGTACTGTAAATGATGTAGAGAATAGGAGACTTGAGTTTAGGAGGCTCTTGTAATTACAGTGAGGGTTGATGGCAGCTTGGACTTGTGGTATCAAAGGGCATAGAAAAGAAAGGACCAGTTTGAGAGAGATTTATGAGGAAGAATTGACAACACTCAGTGTTTAGATGTGTAGGTGGTTGGGGAGGAAAAAGGTTTAGAGATGACTCCAGTTTTCAGAGTTGAGCCATTGGTGTGGTGGGATGGAGATCCTGTTTACTGAGATGGGGATGGTGGAGGAAGAGCAGAGGGTGGGTTTGGATAGAAGTTGAGGTACTGTCTTTTCTGTTGTTTACACTTATTGGAGGTCTTGCCAAACTCTTTGATAGCTTGAGAAGACTTGTGCTTCACTTGGGCCCTTGTTAATTATACTTTGTTATTTTTCTCCTACTATAAACCTGAAGATTAAGACACCTCAATAGTAACTATGGCTCACTCTGTTTATAATTTTCATGAGGTAGGTTGAGAATCAGTAGAAAAGGCAAGCAGAACTGTGTGTATGAAAGTTGGGAAGATGGGGCAAAGGGTGTTCTGGTAGAGGGAAGTAGAAGTAAATTAAAACCATACAGTGTTGAAAATCAAACTAATGTATAGCATTTTTCTTAAATATTTGATCTGATTGCTTGGTCAGTGATTTTTTAAATTATGTAGTTATAACCATTTTCTTTCATTTCTTTGAAGGTTGTTTTGGAAACAGAAATAACGAATAAGTCTGCTTTGAAACTTTATGAAAATCTTGGTTTTGTTCGAGATAAGAGGCTGTTCAGATATTATTTAAATGGAGTTGATGCACTGCGACTTAAACTTTGGCTGCGTTGAGAAACTGACATCGAGGAACAACTTCAGCCACTCAGAACCGACCTTTGCATGCAATGCAATTTGTACAGAATTGCTTTGCAGGTGGATTTAGTAATTTTCATGCAGCTCTTATCTGTCAGTGTCTCATTGAGTGTCGCACAATATTTGTTGCACTTTGGCATGGCACATTTGTTCTGAATTAAAAGAGATTGTTTTAAACTTCAAGAGTTCTTTTGGTACCAACAAGATGTGCCAGTTGATAGCCAAGATTTGTTTGTTCGTTTGCAAAGTCTGCTGACAATGTTATTTACACAGTGATCATTTTATCACAGAACCAGTAAGTGGAACATGATTTTTTTATTCCTTAAAAAAGCCAATGTGGATTGTAAAAGTCTCACGTATACTAACATTTCACACAAAACCTGCCCTAGTTTTCTGAAGGGAGTGAGTGAAAAGCTTAAATTTTAGGATTTTTCCCCTAAATATTAAATTTTACATTCTTGAATATTAGTACCTCAGTGATTAGTGAATGAAAAAAATGTAGGGTGGGTTATGTCTTACAATGAGTAAAGATAACAGATTGTGTCTCCAGTGCCTGTGTAGATAAGCATATTTGTCTTCATTCTAGTTTTTGAATGCATGCTGTTTTTTCTTTAATACCTTTGCAAGCAAACTTTTGTTTTTATTTAAATTCTGAATTTGATAATAAATTATTTCAGATTTTTATAATTTGGATACTTTTTCCAGGTGAATGACAGAATGGTTTACTTTAGAAGTACTCTTTCCTTACAGTACGAAGTTGAATCTACTTGGAAAAAATTGCGAAGTAGCTCAAAAGAGATGCAAAAAGTTGATGGAGCCAGGAATTGCTGGGTTTTGGATGCACTTTTTTTTTTTTTTTTGAGAGTGAGGGAATTTTTGGAAAAGAGTAGAAAATTAATGTAAATTGGTCTGATTTTTATTTAATCAAAATTATTGCTAAGCTGTGAAGAACAGCTTTTATAAAGTAGCTGGAATTTGTTTCTCCCCTTTGATCTGGATTCACATTGCTTCCATTTCTTAAAATGCTTCACTTTTGGTTCTTGGTCTTAGAAATAAATTTCAGGGTGTATTGTATTCATTTAAGCTGCTTTTATTTTGTTTTCACTTGTATGAGGAAATTCTAGGGGGAGCTTTGCTTTGTTCCTCCAGAAAAACAAAAGGGGGAAATGAATCTCTTTTTTTGGTATGAGTTCTTTGGGTTTTCTTAATAGCCACCATGTTTATTAGTTACATTGTGTTTTGGCCAGTTAGTATAATGTAACAAATTTTAAAGTTAATTGCTCTCGGTTGAGTCAGTAAACCTGTGTTGGATAATTTATTTAACTGGAAAACCTAGGTACTCATAAGAAAAAAGATTCATTTTCTGTGAAAAATGTTGGCATTTATGTTGTGTTCATTTGAATAGGTTTTGCTTCTGCTCTAGGATTTGGTTTGAATTTTATTTTATGGCTCTAATTACTGTATTTAAAAGAAAAAAAAACCCTACCTCCATTAACAGTTGGTAAAGGCCCCCTTTCAGGAGAGTTTGTTGCTTCTTCTTCTTCTTCTTTTTTTTTTTTTAAAAGGAAAGCTGCTCCTTGCTCAGAATAGTGTTTTGAAAGTGAACATGGTTACAAGTACTTTTAAAATAAAGATGCACAATTTATATTTGAAAATAAAGACTTCCTGCTGATGGGGTCATTCATAGTTCTTTATTCTTAAGGAAAACTATTTCTTTCCATTGTATGTTGCTCTTGAAAGTTTAATGAGCAGAATACTGGGTATATTAAAAATAAGATGACCAAACAGTACTAAGCTTTTCAGCTGATCATTTTGTTTTTGGTCAAACTTCATTTGGGTTCTATCATTTAGGAGAAGACCAATCATAGTGATGTTTCTGTTATTCTAATATAAAGGAAAAACTGAACTGACACATTTATTTCATCAAATTTTATTTCAACCCTTTATAATTTACTTATTGGTTCATAGGTAGTGGTTGATGAACATATATATATATTCTCTTCACTCACTAAGGGGGACAGTTGTAAAGTAGATACAAGTGAGGTTATTGGTTCAACCATTTTTATGTTTTTGTTAGGTTGTCAACAGAACCATCACTATTGATCTTTTCCCCCATACTTGCTGATTTGATCTAACTGATTGGGCATTTGTGACCTTAACTGATGTGACTAAAAAGTCAATTAGTTACCATGTTGTTTTACTAATGTGTATTTAATATCAGTGTAGACTGTATGTCTTTAACTGGGTATCCAAAAATTACGTCTACTTTAAGTCGATTCAAATGTTTAACCTCTAGCATGAGATAACACCACAATTAGAAGTCTCCAAGTTGAATTAGTATCAAACTTTAACTTTTTTATATTAGGTGTTTATTTTTCTTATGTAAGCTTGAAACAATCCCATTTGTAATTGATAGAGTGCGTTCACTTGGCTAAAACTGAGCAAAATTGGTGCAACTTTCTTTTAATGGGGTGCTGCCTCTTTAAGACTGACTGTATTATTCACTGACACTGGTTTGGCAGTTGGTACTGCTGAACATTTTTATACATGCTACCATGAAGCTATATATGTTAGTGTTGAAGAAGCTAACGGGTATACTACCATTTTTGATGTGATTATAATTTCCCTAACATTGGGATGCAACTACTTTAGCAAAGTCCACAGATCTGAAACCAGACAGTAGTTTTTGAAGTTGAAACCAGCAAAATAAGAAAAGCAGAAATAATTACTATTCAAAAATAGGTTTTAATATTTTCTGCCTCTCTTCCCTAAATTGCCCTCCCCACTTGCTCGACAAATCTGTGTAAAGGAGTTTGTTTGTCACATGTTTTAACCTTACCTTGCCCTGTGTTATGGTATTGGCTGACATGTATAGGACTGGATGTGTATATTTATTATGGTGTCTAAAAATCATGAAGTTCATCACTTTCCAGGAGCATAGATAAAGTCAGATTGGTAGTGCATCAGAGTTACTATTGAGTGCACTGTGACATCACTAAAATGAGCGCTACAATGTTGCAGGGCTTTCAGGTTTGTAAAGACATAACCATAAATTATATTGACGTCAGATATGAGTTGAGTATCTATAAAATATCACGTGTATCTCAAAATATTGGACTGCTATTTGATGACTGGATATTGCTGCATAATTTTTCTTCTATTGTCCCATATCATTTTGAAGAGAAAGATTTAATGGGATTTGAAATGTGCAAGCTGTCTAAATAAGATGCAGTCAAATAAAGTATGGTTAAGTTGTGTTTGCATTTTTCTTTTAGATACAGCTGTGTGCATTTTATGATTGGGTTGTTTTGCTTTTCCTGCTAAGAAAAACAACAACAAGCAATCTACTGTGCCCCCCACCCCCCAAGAATATGTGAAAGAAGTGATTGTTACCAACTTTATTTTGTGTTCTAACAAAGTAGATTTGAAAGTAACATGAACTTGATTTTGCTAAAAGTACTCAAAATTAGTCAACTCATATATCAGATATCAATACAAATGAGAATGTATTTGCATATGTTAAATCAACAGTTCATGGTTTTAGTGTTTGTCCCATAGTGGTTTGTTTCTAAGATAGTTTTTAATTTATTACAATTTGTATAGTGCCTGCTATAAGTAATTTTTTTTTCCCAGCCTAAGAAACCAAAGTACATTTTAGAGCAGTATCTAAAGGGCTTGCTTTTGCCTCATTATTGTGAGGAGCTTTAAATAGTAGTTGCATATACTTTCATATTTCAAGTTTGGGGATGTTAGTGGAGGGATGAGATGATCCGTTTTAATATACGACTGCTACCTTGCTTTTGTTATGCACGACAGATCTTTCTTTATGGTGATGCTGTGAAAATAGTGAGTTTATGTTTTCTTGGGCCTTATGTGGAACTCTGACTACTTCTTCAATTCAGTCTAAATAAGGACCGGAAGGCTAACATCGTTTCATACCTGTGAACACACATCAGTGGTGTGGTGATGCTTTTTTATAGGCAACTTTTAGAAAATAGTTCTTTAAAAATCTGGAGCACACAGCATGGCTCTGCATTTAGATCAGTGCCATCCCCCAGTCACACTTTATGAGAGGTTTATGTTCTGTGTGCCCTCTGATATGGCAGTTACTAGCCATATGTAGCCACTGAACCCTGAAGTGCGGCTAGAATGATTGAACTGAATTTTTAATTCATTTAATTTTAATCAATTGAAATTAGCTGCCTGGCTAGTGGTTACTGTATTGGACAGCATACCTTTAGATAATGTTTACGTAGTAATAACTGAGGAATGAATTTTTTGTATAGTATTTTTAAAAGACACTATTAGTATCTAATTTATTGAAATATGAAATGGATCACAATTCAACTGTTTATATTGACAGTGTATTTTATTAACACAGTGTCTGACCACCCCCCCATCCCCATTGTGAGGTAGCCTTTCTGAGAAAAAAAACGGCTTTTTCAGCTTTTTTCCTGAGTTCTTTGGGTTGCAGAGATGCAGATTCAAGTGCTAAAGATTGGTTTCTGATGAGACTCATCTTAAAACATTTTATGTAGCTAGGCCTAATAGTTACTCATTTTAGATGACTTTGAAATCATTTCACGGCTAAATGAGATTAGCTGTTTCATTTTATGAGTGGTGAAACTAGAACGTGGACATCTATTGACACTTTCCTCCCACCCCCCCTTTTAATCTGGAGGATCGCTCATGCCGATGAAGCCAAATGCAAGTGTTTTTGTTTCGAAAAGAACCAGATTAATTTTGTGTCCCCTGGCCACAGTCTGTCACCCTTGAGCCTAGCTGGTCATCTTGCTCAGTATGATTTATCAAAAGGGTAGGACTAGGAGTAGGGATAGTGAACACCTGGGCACAGGGAGGGGCTGGCCTGGGGCCACCTGTTGTCACTGCTGGGGGGGTGGTTGAGAGCACATGCTCTGTTCATGGCAGGACAGAACTTAAACACCAAAAAGACCTAGAAATAACAAAAACCACCAAAGTGCCAAAATTTACCTTCTAATACTTAACAAGTGTGTACAATACAGGGGTTGTAATGAAATAGTTTCAGTCTAATTATGTAAGTTTTTTTATGATGCTAAGAAATAAGGTTTTTAGTTATGATGGATTTTTATGATTCCTCTTTGCTGTATGACTATTTTAATACCTCAGTTTCCTGAGAATCTGTATGTATGTTCTTGTAAATAAAATACCATATGCTAGGGGAAGGCCCTGGCTTTTAATGAAATTGTATAAATACATATATTTGTTGCTGGATTTGTTACATAGTCAATCAACTTAAAATTTCTTAAAAATGTTTATAGACTTTTCTGGTCCTCTTGACTGAGGGTTTTTAGTAAACATTTTTATTTAGTGAGGTCTGAATACCAGGAAGTGTGCGCCCTCATTTGTTCATTTACAACTGCAAAGATTTCTGTGTCTCCTATGTTTGTTTTTCATGCCAAAGAAACTCACCCTTTTAAAAGCCAGCAAGTTGCGTGAACCAAGGAAAAAAATATTTTGCCCCTTAATAGACATTATTAAGAAGGTTTATTTCTTAGGAGCTAAAGCCAGGGGTAATGATTTGTAAAAATGTGTGTATTTCTAGGAATGCACTAATTCCATCAAAGTACTTACATTTTTACGGAACTGTGCTGCTTTAAGATCCACAGTTGCATGAAACTTTAAAAGTTGGTGTAACATATAAAGTAATTGCTGAAATTTGTTTTTATTTGTAAACTACTTAGAAGATTCAGTGCCCTAACATGTAAGAGGATTGATCACTGTTGTCATTAGGGCCAGACTTCTGTTTTGGACATGATTGTACGTGGGAGCTGAATCTGCTGCCCGCCTTTGATGCCTCCCTTTCTCTGAGGGGTGGCTGTGAACAGTGACTCTTGGCACAATCAGCTAGCATTATACTTGGTTTTATTGTGAATGCAAATAAAGTTTGTGAGTCCACCAAGTATTAACTAGGTAAATGTAAACTGATTTCAAATTTGTTTATATAGCTTATGATAATAAGGAAATGAAGTACCTCAGTGTAGATGTGAACATTATGGTGGGTTGTTATGGGGTCATTTTCTTCATATTAGGGAGTGACGACGAACATTTCAGTGTTTATTTTCATCCTGAGGACAGTGGGGAAGTTTCTTAACCTCTCTGAGCTTTTTGTGATAATTACTTGGTAAGCTTCCTGTAAAGAAAAAATGAAATAATTTACCACATATGTAAATCACTGTAACAGTGCCTAGTAGACTAGTATGTAGCAAACAAATTGTAGCTACTATTATCATAGTACACATATTTTTTATTTTGATGTTGAGTTTTTATAGTACCATGTAAGTGGCAAGGTCATTAAATAGTCAGCTAGATCATATGAGAGTAGTTCAGGATATAGCAAATGAAGAGAAAACACTTGTGTTTCCATCAAGTAATAGACTGGTAAGACAGAAGAGTGTCACGAACTCTTCCTGAACTTAACACCCAAGGCTACACAGCACCAGGCATCCCACAGTTTATATTTTATGGTAAAGTCTCATTAAGAAAAAAAAACTCTGATCCCATTATGTCTTGCACACACTAATTTCAAATACCTAATGTTTGTGAGTATATTATTACAGACACATTTATCGGGGGGAAAATGGAGCTGATAAATTTGGTGAAGTTGCCAGTGGTGACTAAGGAATTACTTAGGACAAGGGTTGGATACTTGAGATACAGTCAGCAAGTCATGACACAAAAGATAATTGGCTGAGCAGAAGAGACAAAAATACTTAGTGATACATGCATGAAATTTTAATAGAGATGATTAAGCAAGTGAAAATAGTTTCTGTGAAAACCTAAAGTGGGGCACAGATATGCACCACCATATCAGATACTGTGGTTGTGGTCAGAAGGGGGTCGGGTATGGAATAGTTCAAGATACATTCATTATAGCCATTATCTGAATCTAAAAAGTTCTAAACTGCCAGGAATGTGTAGCATTAGATGTTTTTACTGGTTTTTGTTGTACTACTACTACTACACTGAATATGTTATCAGTGCAGAATTGTGGTTCTCAAACCAGTGAGAGCAGCCAACTGGCCTGAACACCTTGGCACAACATGATAGGGTTCAGTGTGCTGTGGCTGATAGGATTCTTGTAGGTTTGGGGAGATCTGTGACTAGTCCTCTCTCTCTCTGTTGCCAGGAGGGCAGTTGAGTGATGAATAGTAACAAATAGGCAGTGACATTGCCTTACCCTTTTCTTTCTTTTTTTTTTTTATTTGAGACAGAGCCTCAAGCTGTCTCACCGGGTAGAGTGCGGTGGCATCACAGCTTATAGCAACCTCAAACTCCTGGGCTCAAGCGATTCTCTTGTCTCCGCCTCCCAAATAGCTGGGACTACAGGCACCCGCCACAACGCCCAGCTATTTTTTAGTTGCAGCCATCATTATTGTTTGGTGGGCCTGGGCTGGATTCGAACCTGCCAGCTTAGGAGTATGTGCCTGGCACCTTAGCCGCTTGAGCCACAGGCGTCAAGCCTGCCTTACACTTTT
The DNA here is from genome assembly GCA_963574355.1 of Loris lydekkerianus. Classification (NCBI taxonomy): domain Eukaryota; kingdom Metazoa; phylum Chordata; class Mammalia; order Primates; family Lorisidae; genus Loris; species Loris lydekkerianus. The sequence continues at coordinate 56,251 of CAUYPK010003218.1, forward strand.
CAAAGCACTTCAATCTACTTTTACAAATTTTCAATCTACTTTTTCAATCTCAGTTTTTACAAAGATGTTTTGAGGTAGAAAGATATTTTCATTTTGCATGTTGGAACACCCAGTTTCAGGGTACTCAAGTGATGCCTTTTGAGGCCGCACAGCTGTAATATGACTTGAACCCAGGCCTCCTGAGTCTCCTGGATCTAGTTTTCTTGCTACTTTCCAGGGTGTTTGGTGAAGCCCAAAGAGGTTAGAGCTCAATATGCCTAATTCTGTCAGATGAATTAGGGCTTTAAGTAATCCTATTAAATTATTTAAATACTGTTGTTTTATTCAGCATAAAATTTAAATGTTCTCAAAATGTTTAATAGGTCTAATTTATAAAATCCATTAAAGGATTTTAATTTAAGTGGATTTCATTAACATTTAATTAGGTCTGTAATGTCTTTCAAGGAGACTGGGATTTATTTTTCAGAACTAACTTTTCTTATGTAGTGTCTTTGTGAAAATTGAAATGAATAATCATATTAAATGATTTATGTTTAATTTTAGGTTTCTAAATATTGTACTGTAACATAACTCTAGAATTGACATTTTTAAGGTAAAATTTTACTTCATCACATTTCAAATGAGCCTATGGAAATATTTTTATAAGGAAAGGAAGGAGGTAGGGAAAAAACTACCTTGATTATTAATCAAGTTTGAAATCTAATTAAAATATGTAACAATACTTAATACTATGCAAAATTAGGTCATATTAATATTCTCTTTATATTGCTGGGCCTACAAAAATGCAGATAGGAAATCTGCATATGTATCTGTCTTTATACAGGGGTGTGTGTGTGTGTGTGTGTGTGTGTGTGTGTGTGTATGTATGCATGTATATGCAATTTGTTTTTAATGGACCCTTGTGGTAAAAACTTGCTTGAGCTCAAGTATCAACTGGTGGTGCTACAATGTTAAATGATAGGGCTTAGTCTATAAAGATGATTTCAAATAGAGTAGGCTGTCAATACACAGAGCATGTTCCATTTACCACTGCATAGACCTGGGAATCCCTGACAAAGCACAAGAGAAAAACTCATTTCCCTCAACATTTGCCTTTTGGGGTAGTGATGTTGATTCACTGGGGTGTAACTCTGACAGGATTCATTCATGGCCTAAAACAATGCCTGGAATGTGCTAGGCATAAAGTGAGTAGTTGTTACACAAATTACTCACAGAAGCTTTTAAGATGCACCACAGAAATGAGTCCTCAGTGATATCAGTGCCTGTTAATGGGCAGGCATTCAATCTGTGTTTTCTTCTCTCCTTCCCTATGTTATTAAGGTATACATTCTCAGCTCAGTGCCTGAAATTCAGTGGTTAGGGTGCCAGCCCATACACCAGGGCTGGGGGCTGGAATCTGGCCCAGGCCTGCTAAACGACAATGACAGCTGCAACCAAAAAATAGCTGGGTGTTGTGGTGGGCGCCTGTAGTTCCAGCTACTTGGGAGGCGGAGGCAAGAGGATCACTTGAGCCCAAGCGTTTGAGGTTGCTGTGAGCTGTAATGATACAGCACTCTACTGAGGGCGATATAGTGAGACTGTCTCAAAAAAAAAAAAAAAAAAAAAAGAAGTGTACAGTCTCTTTTGTGTTCTTTACCTTTACATCATAATATCCTAAGATTATTTTCTGCCATGAAGCAGGAGCTCTGCTCAGTTATTCATTAAATATATATACTGAGGGTGTGCGCTGGGCCGGGCACCCATGCTAGGTGCTAAGAACGGGTGCCAAGAAAACAGCCCACTGTGTGGCTTTTGCAGGGCTCACGGACCTCCCTGGAGCTTTCTGGGATACACGGAGGTGATCACTCAATTGTTTTCTATGACACTCCCAAGAGATGTTGACGAGGCAAAAACTCAGGAGAACCATTAAGATCCTAGACGTTTTTCTTTCTGAATTATTTTGTACTTTTTTTAAAGAAACAAAGACCTACTGTATTGTGATTAACATACTCCTGAGTTGGCGGGTTTGAATCCAGCCTGGCCCGCCAAATGACAATGACGGCTGCAACCAAAAAATAGCCTGGTGTTGTGGCGGGCGCCTGTAGTCCCAGCTATTTGGGAGGCGGAGGCAGGAGAATCACTTGAGTCCAGGAGTTGGAGGTTGCTGTGAGCTATGATGCTACAGCACTCTACCCAGGGGACAGCTTGAGGCTCTGTCTCAAAAACAAACAACAACAAAAAAAAACCACAATTAAATTCTGAAATTAAGATATCTGATTTATATATTTTATCCCAAACAAAATCATTTTTTAACAATAATTTTTAATAAACCTAATGCAGTTGGACACTTTGTTTTAAAGCTTATTTAAATGTATATACCTTTAGTTATGAGGAATAACATCAGTGTGTTAAAACTAATGGTGCTTTTAAAACTTTCTGGTGTCCATCTTCAAATTTTATTAAACTGTAATCTAAATTTTCCCATTCCTTGGCCACCTGATAGTCTGATTCTCCACTTCTGTCTCTTCCCAAAGAACCTTGCCAAATCCGCTCTGTACATACAAAGTTAATTTACTCTGTACATACAAAGCCCAGAACAAGAATGCACCTTTTCAGACAAAGCAGGCTACCTACAGCAGAGAGAATCCAGGCCATGGCCATTAATTTTAAATGCAGAAAATAGAGGCAAAGGGAATGCAGCCAGCTGGGGGCAAGTGTTTGGTCATTTAAACAGGCAGTAGAAGGGAAGGAATATGAACAGAGATTTTTCTGTATTGAAGTAGGGCTCCTGAGTCTTAAAAATCATTCATTTTTACAAAGAGCAGTATTTAAATATTACAAGGATATATTACCTTGAATGATTAGTAACCTTTTTGCTTGGTTTGCCTTTACCAAGAGGGGAAGTGTGGTTGGTGTGTGTAAGTTTTAACTGGAAAGTAATAAAATTTTCTTTTGAACAGTTATGTGATTATGTGTGAGCCTCACCCTTTTTTTTTTTCTTTAAAACTTCAAGAATATAACTAAATTAACTATTACCTTGGGTATTTTGATATAGGGGCAGAAAGATGGTGGAGAAGTAATCTTAATCTTTTGGTTCCAAATCTGAGCGTAACTTTTGGAAAATGGATCCAAGCAGATGAGAAAAATGTATAAATAGTGGAAATGTTTGCCATCATCAAAGGAGATGTTTAAGTTCCCAGCTGGAACTCACCATTAGTCAGCTAGCCAGTATTTAGCCACACACACTTGCTAAGGGCCAGGTGTGATACCTGGCACTATGGAAGAAAACAGACACCCCCACTCTCCCAGTGTCCAGTGGTCTGTGAGTCCCGAGGTAGCGCACGTCTGGGGAAGGGAAGGACAGGTGCTGATTGAAGGCCTCTGGGGTCTTATATAGGTGCCTGTATCTGAGCAGAAAGTCCCAAATTCTAATGAGCTTGGAAACACTTCCATAAGTATTCGGAGGTATGGGGAGTCAGAACTACGGAAGGCAAATTTTGAAAGATTAATTAGGAACCAGAGAGAAGTCCACACCTTAGCAGATAATTTAAAACCGAGCAATAAAAGTACTACAAGTGCGACTGGATCTTTTTAGTGGCCTACCTCTATCTTTTCAAGTCAAAATCAAAATCAGCCTTTTTTTTTTTTTTTTTTTAAATAGCATTGTGTATCATCTCTCTGTCTCTCTTCTGAAATTCTTTTACAAATTCAATATATTTTTATTCTTTGTAAATACAGTGAGTACAACCTTTTAAATTCACAAATCAGTTAATTCTTTTCGTACAAGAAAAGTTTTATTCATGATAGTCCAAGTGCTGAATTTTTTTTCTCAGTGCTAGTGACTAATAAATGTGAAAAAATACACCAGCTATTTAAACATGTTTGTTTCTACATTTCCATAAGTACAGAGTCACAGCCAAGGGGCAGCTTGTAGTGTGTTCTGTGTGTTACTTTGCTAAAAACCAGAGTTTCTCTGAAAGGCATTGAGGAGCCTCAGGCTGTTAGCAATGTATCAGTCAAGACACCTATGAGCTTTCTCTCCCTTTAGGAGTTCATCTGCTACTGTCCCATCCTGAAAAGTGGGTACTTTGAGAGCTAGAGCTTAGATAACACTGGCTTTGTATGTATCTGGAAGCAGTCTTATAATTGGGACGCTGCCAGTGGTTTTTTTTGAAAAGCACTTCTGGTTTGCATCCATGTTTGGTTACTGTCTGGCGACTCACTGGACCATGAGTGTGGACCCCCGTTGCTTTTGGGGTCAGCATTGTGTTAACGGGACAGCACTGTCACTCATCTCCACTTTATTGGGTTTTGCTGTCTTTCTTCATCCTCCCTTCTCTTGTGTTTTCTTAGTAAAGCTCTTCCATATTTGAAATGTTATCCAATCCGAAGTCCTGCTGAGAATCTCATTTTTGTCTACTAATTGCTTTGACAAGATTGCCTGGTCTATCGTCTTTAAAGAAGAAGAAAGGACAGAAGAAAGAAAAAAAAAAAGAGAGAAAAGCAAATCACAAGGCATAAGCTGCTTTCCACTTACTAAGTTCTGAGGCCACTTAATCATGTGTTACAATAGGGGAAATTTCTGATAATACTTCTGCTTTAAAACCTAGCCATTATTTTTAAAACAAATGCTTCAACACAACGTAGCTCTGAAGGCTGCAGTATGGTGTTATACACAGAGTCATATACCCTAAAAAGGAAAAGAAGGCTCTGCTTGTGTTTCACAGTTCAGCCCCGTCTTCCAGGGAAAGGGCAGAATGGCAAGGCCTATGGCAACCCCCAGTTTGCCCTTCCAGGGCACAGCAGCAGGGAGGTGTCTGTGCAGGTGGCCCTGTCATACCCTCTTTCCGTCCCAGCTGCCCTACCCTGTTCAAGGCAGCAGGTCATAGCTACTGGGATGTTTTCTGTCAATTGGCATTTCTCCCTGAAGGCTGCACAGTCCCGGGTCTCTGTTCCCCGAAGGGTCTGTTAATTGAGGCTTGTTCTCATGGGTAAAAGTTCATCTGCTACTGTCTCGTCCTGAAAAGTGGGTGCTTTGAGAGCTTAGATACCACTGGCTTTGTATGTACCTAGAAGCAGTCTTGTAATTGGGACACTGCCAATGGTTTTTTTGAAAAGCACTTCTATGATTGATGGGCTACTAGAATGTAAAGTTGGCAAAAGCACAGGAGTTTCCAAAGCGACATCTGGGTGGGCATCTGGTGTGGGTGTAGCTGTCGAGAGTTAGCTGAGCTTCCTCTTGAAGGGCTGTGGTGGCAGCAGCATTCCAGAGACGTCTCAGCTCAGAACCACTGTGTGTAGGAACAGCTTTAAATTGACAATAGATTTTAGGCAGGCAACTTCTGTAGCATCTAACCAGAGTTGTCTAAAGCAAGCTACCTTCTCTTATCAAGCCTGTATTTCAGATATGACCCTTTTCAGCTTCTGGGAATCCATATTGTCATCATTCCTGTCAGATACGGCCAGGAGAGTGTTAGCATCAACTGGAATGGCCCGTTGTGCTATTCCTAGGACAAAGTCCTCTCCAAGCATCTTCCAGAAGTTTCAGCTGTGTATAATAGATGTGTAATATAGTATGTGATTTATACATTTATAAATAATTTTAATATGTAAGTTTCCATTATTTAATTTATTTGTATATTTTTATTAAATCATGTACACAGATCATGAATACATTTATGCATATGTGGGGTACAATGTGTTGATTTTGTTATACAATCTGATGTGGTTACATCAAACCAATCAATATATCGTTTGCCTCATTTGCTTGATTATTGTGTTAAGACATTTATGTTCTACAATTCACAGATTTGACTTGTACCCTTGCAATATGCTCCATAGGTTTGGTCCAGCCTTTTACCCTCCCTCTGTCAAACCTCCCCCCTCCCCTCCCTTCCCACTCCATTTCTCTTCTTCATCCTGGGCTATAGTTGTGTTCTATCTCTCCTAAGAAAGTGTAAATATAAATTGGTTTCATAGAAGTACTTTTCCTCCATTCTTGAGATACTTTACTCAGGAGAATATGTTCCAGGTCCTTCCATGTAAACATTAAGAGAGGTAAAGGCTTCATCTTTTTTTAAGACTGCATAATATTCCATGGTATACATATACCACAATTTATTAATTCATTCATGGGTCGATGGGCACTTGGGCTTCTTCCATGACTTGGCTTTTACAAATTGAGTTGCAATGAATAATCTGGTGCAAATATCTTTTTTGAAAAGTGATTGAAAAGACCCAACAAGAAAAGAAAATTATTATAGACCAATATCTCTAATGAATATTGATGCAAAAATATTCAACAAGATCCTAGGAAACACAATCCAGCAACACATCAAACAAATTATACACCACAACCAAGTGGGTTTTATCCCAGACTCTCAAGGCTGGTTCAATATACGTAAATCTATAAATATAATACATCACATAAATTAAAAAACCAAAAACCATATGATTCTCTCAATCGATACAGAAAAGCTTTTGATAATATCCAGCATCCATTTATGATCAGAATACTTAATAAAATAGGTATAGAAGGGACATTTCTTAAACTGATAGAGACCATCTACAGCAAACTTACAGCCAATATTATATTGAATGGAGTAAAACTGAAATCATTTCCACTCAGATCAGGAACCAGGCAAAGTTGCCCACTATCTCCACTGCTTTTTAACATTGTAATAGAAGTCTTAGCTATTGCAATTAGGCAAGAGAAGGATATTAAGGGTATCCATATAGGGTCAGAGGAGATCAAACTTTCACCTTTCGAAGATGATATGATTGTATACCTGGAAAACTCCAGGGACTCAACCACAAAACTCTTAGAAGTGATCAAGGAATACAGCAGCATCTTCGGTTACAAAATCAATACTCTCAAATCAGTAACATCCATATATACCAACAATAGTCAAACTGAAAAGACAGTCATGGACTCTATTCCCTTTACAATAGTGCCAAAGAAAATGAAATATCTTGGAGTGTACCTAACAAAGGATGTGAAAGATTTCTATAAAGAGAACTATGAAACTCTGAGAAAAGAAATAGCTGAAGATGTCAACAAATGGAAAAACATACCATGCTCATGGCTTGGAAGAATCCCATTGTTAAAATGTCCATACTACCCAAAGCAATCTACATATTTAATGCAATCCTCATTAAAGCACCTCTGTCATACTTTAAAGATCTGGAAAAGTTACTACTTCATTTTATATGGAAATAGAAAAAACCTCGAATAGCCAAGATGTTACTCAGAAATAAAAACAAATCAGGTGGAATCATGCTACCAGACTTCAGACTATACTATAAATCTATAGTGGTCAAAACAGCATGGTATTGGCACAAAAATAGTGAGGTAGATGTTTGGAACAGAATTGAGAACCAAGAGATGAATCCAGACACTTATTGTCATATGATCTCTATAAGCTCATTAAAAACTTAAATTGGTGGAAAGACTATTTCACAAATGGTGCTGGGTGAACTGGCTGACAACTTGTAGAAGACTGAAACTGGACCCACACCTTTTGCTTCTAACAAAAATTGACTCTCACTGGACAAAAGACTTAAACCTAAAACATGAAACCATAAAGATTCTTGGAAAGAGTGCAAGGTAAACACTTGAAGAAATTGGCCTAGAAGAAAACTTTATGAGGAGGACCCCCCAGGCAATTAAAGCAATACCAAAAATACATTACTGGGATCTGATCAGACTAAAAAGCTTTCGCCCTGCCAAGAACACAGTACATAAAGCAAGCAGACAGCCCTCAGAATAGAAAGGATATTTGCAGGTTACGTTTCCAACAAAGGTCTGATAACCAGAACACACAGAGAACTCAAACTTATTAATAAGAAAAGAACAAATTTGCATTATTTTAAAAAGTGTTTTAAGGCCTGTCTTTGTAACTTTCTTGAATATTCTAGCTTTCCCTTATTTTTCCCGTATTTTCCTTTTTGAAAAGGTACCTATAGGTAGGCAGATACATTTGAGAGTCAGGCATTCCAATTCCACAAAGTGTGCTTCTCTCAGAAAAGGATTTACCCCTCTTGTCCTTATATCTACCCATTCATAGCCCCCTAGAAACTTCTCTGGAGACATGGGCTTTATGAAACTGAATTCCCCTCATATTGAGTGCTGATAGGAACAGGGTTGGTGGGATTCCCAACTAAGCTTGCAGGTCTGGCCTCAGTCTCCCTCTTCTGAAATTCTAAAACACATTGGTGAGTGCCATGGGTTTTACGTGTGAGAGTGTGTGTGTGTTAGGAGAGTGAGCTCATACACACCCAAATACACACACCAAAAGCAAAGATCCCTCTGAAGGAGCATTTCCCATTCAAGAAGGAAGTCCACAGCCCTGTCTACTGCTGGGAGTGGTCCAAGTTTGCGGCTTGTGGGCAAGCCTTGGGTGGCCCCTGGAGAAAGTGCACCAGCCAAAGGGCTGCATTGCTCATGCTTGTGCCCTTCTCAGAGCAGCCCATTGTTGCAGCCTGGTTGACAGAATATGTAAAACTGAGCTGACCTACACCTCTGAAGGGCCAGAGCTCCCCACAGAGTTGGCCCAACGTTTGTTGAGACTGTCAGCTCAGCATCCCTCCCTTCTCCACCTGGCTTCCCAACAGCAGGCTGATTGCCTCTCAGGGTCTGCTGCAGCCTGCAAAACACAGACATGTCTGGAAGGGCTGGGGGTTGAAGAGAGACAGAGGTCTTTCTCATAAACAACCCCAGCAATAGCCATCTTTGCATTTCTTCCTGTGGGGGACTGATGGGACACAAGAGGCTGCAGCAGGTAAACTGGAGCTGCTGCCAGGGTGGAGGCTTAGGAACAGGGCAGTGAAAGGGCTCAGCACATCAAAATTCAGTTCAAGGGCGGGGTGTGATGGCTCAGACCTGTAATCCTAGCACTCCGGGAGGCCGAGGTGGATGGATTGCTTGAGCTCAGGAGTTTGAGACCAGCCTGAGCAAGAGTGAGACCCCCATTTCTAGTAAAAATGAAAAACTGAGGTAAGAGGACCCCTTGAGCCCAAAAGTTTGAGGTTGCTGTGAAGTACAAGACCACAGTCTGAGGGCAAAAAAATGAGACTGTCTCAAAAAGAAGGAAAGAAAAAAAACAAACCTGAGTCATGAGGTTGAAACCACTACTTTGGAATCAGAAGAGAGATTTAAGTTCATATAATGTCTAATTTTTGAATGAGTTATTTAAATAATTTAAAACCTCAATTTTCTCATCTGTAAAATAGAAATAATAAAAGTTACTTTGGCTCGGGGGAGGAGGAGCAAGATGGCAGCCAAGTAACAGCTTCCTTGCAACTGGGCAGAGTGAGTCTGGGGAGACAAGACTGCAGGCATCTCTGGCTGGTGGGATCTGCCCATAAACATCCCTTTGAGGACACAGGGAGTCAGTGAGAGACTTCTGGACCCCAGGAGGAGGACAAAAGCAGTGAAAACTGGCAAGTGGCTGCGTGTGTTCATTTGGTCTAATCCTGTCAGCAGTTGTAAGTACAGCAGCAGTGAGATTGCAAACTGGAAAGGCCTCACCTGTGAGCTGCTTTGATTTTTTTGGACTTGGCACTCAGTTGAACTACCTTGGGAGAATTTGGGCAAGAGTGCAGAGGACTTTAAGCATTGTCTAGGGTCCAAGACTGAGCCTCTGAGGCAGCCGGAGCTAATAGTGTTCAGCTGTGGGTTGTGTGGAGCCATTGTGGGAGAAGTACCCTGGCAAGTTCCATCCTCAGGGTTGCAGAGCAAGGATCAGGTGGGAGCTAGTAATGTAGTGACTGAGCAGCCTAAAGGGAGGGACTGAGATGCCTTGCAGCCTTAGCTCTCAGGGGCATAAGCAAGATCAGTTTTGGCACACTGGTTAAGTGAATAGCCACTTCAGAAGTGATCCCAGTGACAAGCACTTTCCTGGGAAAGCTTCTGCTTAGCCAAGTTTAGCAATTTAAAGTGCCTTTTACATGGGCTGAGGGTTTTCACTTTAGGCTCTCCACCCTGCAGGGTTTGAGAAATCAGCAGAGGCCTCCAGTCTCCATCTTGTACCGGTGTATCAGCATTGTGATTAACATCTCATACACCAGAAGATCACCTGTTGCCCAGACATTATTCAGCAAGAGAAATATACTGCTTATTTTTTTTTTTTTTTAGCTGTTGTGGTTATTGTTGTTGTTTTTTAATTTCAACATTTTCCCTATAGATTTTTCTTTTCTTTCTTCATTTTTCTAGTTTGAATATAATTTCCTGCTGTTGCCTTCTTCAACAATTAGAACTTCATTTTTGCTAGTGTTTCTACCCCTATTATTTGGTTTTCCCCCAAATTTTATCCTGTGAAGTTTTGGGTTTGCTTGTTTTGGTTTGATTTATAGCATTTTTGTCTTTCCTCTCTACTTGGTTGTGTCCGAACAGGCTAGAGAATGCTACTAACCTCAAGGGAAGATAAAGGAAGATGAGGAAGAATCAGCAGAAAAATCCTGCCAACATGAAAAACCAGTCCAGAGCAACCCCCCCAAGGGACCATGAGGTAACTACTTCAGAGGATTCCACCTATAAAGAAATGTTAGAAATGACAGAAAGGGAACTTAGAATACAGATGATCAAAACAATGAAGGAAATTATGGAAACAATGAAGGAAACTGCTGATAAAGTGTAAAATAACCAAAAGGAAATCCAAAAGCAGAATCAAATAAGAGATGAATGATATGAAGAGTATAGAAAGGATATAGCAGAGCTGAAGGAACTGAAGCAGCCAATTAGGGAACTTAAAGATGCAATAGAAAGTATCAACAACAGATTAGAATATGCAGAAAAAAGAATCTCAGAGGTAGAGGACAAAACTCTTGAGATAACTCAAATAGTTAAAGAGGCAGAAAAGAAGAGAGAGAAAACAGAACGTTCACTGACAGAATTATGGGACTTTATGATGCGTTCAAACACATCAGTTATAGGTATCCCAGAAAAGGAAGAAGAATGCCCCAGGGAAATGGAAGCCATACTAGAGAATATTATAAATGAAAATTTTCCTAATATCACCAAAGATTCTGACATACTCCTTTTAGAGGGATATCGGACCCCAGGTCGCCTCAACTCTAACTAAGCTTCTCCAAGACACATTGGGATGCACCTGTCCAAAGTTAAGACAAAAGAAAAGATTCTTCAAGCTGCTAGGAGTAAACTCCAGTTGACCTACAGGGGTAAATCCATCAGGGTGACTGCAGACTTCTCTAATGAAACTTTCCAAGCAAGAAGACAATAATCATCTACATTTAATCTACTTAAACAGAACAATTTCCAGCCCAGAATTCTATATCCAGCTAAGTTAAGTTTTAAAAGTGACAGAGAAATCAAATCATTTACTGATATACCAACATTGAGGAAATTTACCACAAGACCAGCTCTACAGAAAATACTTCAACGTGTTCTACACACTGACCATCACAATGGATCAATAGCAAAGTAAGAACTCAGCAAGTAAAGGACAGAACCTAGCTTCCACACTGATGTAAAAGATAAAACTAAGCAATGGACTCTCCCCAAATAAGATAAATAGAACACTATCACACTTATCAATTATCTCAATAAATGTTTGAATTCCCCACTGAAGAGGCATAGATCGGCTGACTGGATTAAAAAACATAAGCCATCCATTTGCTGTCTGCAGGAAACACACCTAGCTTCAAAAGACAAATCAAAACTCTGAGTTAAGGATTGGAAGGCAATTTTTCAGGTAAATAGAATTCGGAAGAAAAGAGGAGTTGCAATCTTATTTTCAGATACATGTGGATTTAAAGCAACTAAAGTCAAAAAAAGACAAAGATGGTCACTTCATATTGGTCAAGGGAAAAATACAACAAAAAGATGTTTCAATTCTAAATATTTATGCACCCAATTTAAACGCTCCCAGATTCTTGAAACAGACCTTATTCAGTCTGAGCAATATGATATCCGATAATACCATAATAACAGAGGACTTTAGCACTCCTCCTAGAGAGCTGGACAGATCCTCTAAACAGAAATTAAACAAAGATATAAGGGACTTAAATGAGACCCTGGAACAACTGTGCTTGATAGATGTGTATAGAACATTCCATCCCAAAGAAAAAGAATATACATTCTTCTCATTGCCCCATGGAACATTCTCCAAAATTGATCATATCCCAGGCCACAAAACAAACCTCATCAGAATCAAAATAATTGAAATTTGCCTTGTATCTTCTCAGACCACAAGGCACTAAAGGTGGAACTCAACTCCAACAAAAACATTCAAGCCCACACAAAGGCATGGAAATTAACAACCTTCTGTTGAATAACAGATGGGTGCAGGAAAAAATGAAACAGGAAATCACTAACTTCCTTGAGCATAACAACAATGAGGACTTAAGCTACCAAAACTTGTGGGATATTGCAAAGGCAGTTTTGAGAGGATAATTTATTGCTTTAGATCCTTACATTTGTAAAACAGAAAGAGTGCACATCAACAAACTCACAAGCCATCTGATAGAATTGGAAAAAGAAGAACAATCTAAGCCTAAACCCAGGAGAAGAAAAGAAATCTCCAAAATTAAATCAGAGATCAATGAAATTGAAAAGAAAAGAATCGTTTAGAAAATTAATAAAACAAGGAGTTGGTTTTTTGAAAAAATAAATAAAATAGATAAACTTTTGGCTAGACTAACTAGAAATAGAGAAGTAAAATCTCTAGTAACCTCAATCAGAAATGATAAAGGGGAAATAACAACTGATACCACAGATATACAAGAGATCATCTCCGAATACTACCAAAAACTCTATGCCCAGAAATTTGATAAAGTGAAGGAAATGGATCAATATTTGGAATCTCACCCTCTCCCTGGACTTAGCCAGGAAGAAATACAGCTTCTGAACAGACAAATCTCATGCACTGAGATTAAAGAAACAATAAAAAAGCTTTCAACAACAACAAAAAGTGCCCTCGTCCAGATGGCTTCACACCAGAATTCTATCAAACCTTTAAGGAAGAGCTGATTCCTGTACTGAAGAAATGATTCCAAAAATAATTGAGGAGGAAGGAATCTTCCCCAACACATTCTATGAAGCAAACATCACCCTGATACCAAAACCAGGAAAAGATCCAACTAAAAAGGAGAATTTCAGACCAATTTCACTAATAAATAAAGATGCAAAAATTCTCAACAAAATCCTAGCCAATAGATTACAGCTTATCATCAAAAAAGTTATACATTATGATCAAATACATTTCATCCCAGAGATGCAAGACTGGTTTAACATATGCAAGTCCATAAATGTTATCCACCATATTAACAGAAACAAAAATAAAGACCATATAATCCTCTCAGTAGATGCAGAAAAAGCATTTGATAAAATCTAGCACCTTTTTCTAATTAGAACACTGAGGAGTATAGGCATAGGTGGCACATTTCTGAGACTGATTGAAGCTATATGGCAAACTCAAACCAGACAAGGTTGTCCTCTGTCACCACTACTTTTCAACATAGTGCCGGAAGTTCTAGCCAATACAATTAGGCAAGACAAGGAAATAAAGGGAATCTAAATAGGAGCAGAGGAAGTCAAACTCTCCCTCTTTGCTGATGACATGATCTTTTACTTAGAGAATCACAAAGACTCAACCACAAGACTCATAGAAGTCATCAAAAAATACAGTAATGTTTCAGGATATAAAATCAACATCCACAAATTAGTTGCCTTTGTATATGCTATTAACAGTCAAGATTAGAGGCTAATTAAGGACACAACTCCCTTCACCATAGCTTCAATGAAAATGAAATACCCAGGAATATACTTAACAAAGGAGGTGAAGGACCTTTACAAAGAAAATTATGAAATCCTAAGAAAGGAAATAGCAGAGGATATTAAATGGAAGAACATACCATGCTCATGGCTGGGAAGAATCAATATTGTTAAACTGTCTATACTTCCCAAAGCAATCTACCTATTCAATGCCATTCCTATTAAAATACCAACATTGTGCTTTCAAGATTTGGAAAAAATGATTCTGCATTTTGTGTGTAACCAGAAAAAATCCTGTATAGCTAAGGCAGTTCTTGGTAATAAAAATAAAGCTGGGGGCATCACCATACCAGATTCTAGGTCTATTATAAGGCCATAGTGATCAAGACAGCATGGTATTGGCACAAAAATAGAGATACAGACATTTGGAATCAAATAGAAAACCAGGAAATGAAACTAACATCTCACAACCACCTAATCTTTGATAAACCTAACAAGATCATACCTTGGGGGAAAGACTCCCTATTCAACAAATGGTGCTGGAAGAACTAGATATCCACATGGAAAAGACTGAAACTGAACCCACACCTTTCTCCACTCACAAAAATTGATTCAAGATGGATAAAGGACTTAAATTTAAGGCATGAAACAATACAAATCCTCAAAGAGAGCATAGAAAAAATCACTGGAAGATATTGGCCTGGGGAAAGACTTCATGAAGAAGACTGCCATGGCAATTGCAGCAACAACAAAAATCAACAAATGGGACTTCATTAAACTGAAAAGCTTCTGTACAGCTAGGGAGACAACAACCAAAGCAAATAGACAACCTACACAATGGGAAAGGATATTTGCATATTTTGAATCAGACAAAAGCTTGATAACTAGAATCTATAGAGAACTCAAATTAATCTACATGAAAAAAGACAACAATCCCATATATCAATGGGAAAGAGACATGAATAGAACCTTCTCTAAAGAAGACAGACAAATGGCTAGCAAACATATGAAAAATGCTCATTATCCCTATTTATTAGACAAATGCAAAGCAAAACCACCCTGAGATACCATCTAACCCCAGTGAGAATGACCCACATCACAAAATCTCAAAACTGCAGATGCTGTGTGGATGTCGAGGGAAGGGAACACTTTTACACTGCTGGTGGGTCTGCAAACTAATACAATCTTTTTGGGAGGAGGTATGGTGAAACCTCAAAGAACTCAAGCTAGACCTCCCATTTGATCCTGCAATCCCATGATTGAGCATCTACCCAGAAGGAAAAAATTACTTTTATCATAAGGATACTTGCACTAGATGGTTTATTGCAGCTCAATTTACAATTGCCAAAATGTGGAAACAACCTAAATGTCTACCAACCCAGCAATGGATTACAAGCTGTGGTATATGTACACCATGGAATACTATTCAGCCATTACAAGAAACAGGACTTTACATCCTTTGTATTAACCTGGATGGAATTCTGATATGAGGACAATTAAGGACATGGTGGGGGTGGGGAAAGGGGAGAGCAGAAAGAGAAAGAAGGAGGGAGGGATGGGGAAAGGAAGAGCAGAGAGAGGGAAGAAGGAAGGGGAATGGGACCTTGGTGTGTGCCACAACTTTTGGGAGCAAGACACGATTGTAAGAGGGACTTTACCTTTCTTGTACCTTTCTTGTACCCTTAATGAATCCCCAACAATAAAAAAAAAGTTACTTTGGCTCGGTGCTTGTAACTCAGTGGTTAGGGCACCAGTCACATACACCGGGGCTGGCGAGTTCGAACCCAGCCCAGGCCTGCTAAACAACAATGACAAAAAATAACCAGGCATTGTGGTGGGTGCCTGTACCCAGCTACTTGGGAGGCAGAGCCAAGAGAATCACTTAAGCCCAAACGTTTGAGGTTTCTGTGAGCTGTGATGGCACTCACATAGTTAGACTCTGTCTCAAAAAAAAAAGTTACTTCACATATTTGTAGTATGATTAAACAGTCAAATTTATCTTCATTATCATTATTATTTGATGCTTCTATGTTTAGAGTCTGTTTCACACAAGGCAAACAAAGGCGCTTGGAGGAGGCATCAGCTTGTTCAGCTCTCTGGGATCTGAGAATACAAGGGTAGAACCCAATGTAAGAATATACAAGTAGCAGTTTCACCCTGGGATAGACCTTGACCCTTGTACAGTCAGTCTCCTTGGAGTAAAATGTGGCTGCCAAAGTCCGGACACCATGGTCTGGATGATAATGTTTTACAACTGGGGAGTTCTACTCATGGGAATGTGTTCCTGGGAGGGAAGCCCGGGACAATATGGCCCTGCAGGCCTGCTTTCAGGAGTCAGGGTCTCAACTCTGTTGCCCAGGCTAGAGTGCAGTGGTCATTGCAACCTCTAATTCCTGGGCTTGAGCAATCCTCTTGCCTTAGCTCTCCAAGCAGCAGGGACTACAGGTGCCTGCCACTATGTCCAGCTAGTTTTTTCTGTTTTTGGTAGAGACAGGGTCTTGTTCTTGCTTAGGTGGTCATAAACTCCTGACCTCAAGCATTCCATCTGCCTCAGCCTCCTAGAGTGCTGGGATTATGGGTGTGAGCCCCTGTGCCTGGTTTTAAAGAACTATGTGTTTATCACCTCCTTTAGGTAAATGCAGGGACTTTGTAACATCTGAAAGGTTCCTAGAAAAGGAGAGCCAAACAGAGTGTCCTAGAGATGGAGCATCTGTGCTCAGCGAGCCGAGGGCAGGCTGAGGGAGTCTATGAGTTGTGTCAGAGACCAAGAAACCTCGTGGAAAAGAATGTCTCAGGACATTAGAGAGTGGTCAGTTAAGAAATCTGGTCTGAGGACCCGCGTGAAGGGTCAGCTGATTTCAACAGAGCGTTAACATGTGGTGTTTCTCAGGCTTTTCCTGGGATGGGTTCATGAGCCACAGCAGAGAGGAGAGGGAAGGAAACCACATCAAGCATATGATTTCTTCTGTATTAAACAGCCATCTATGTGGTGTCTACATCCTTCTCTATATGTCACAATCTCTTAACATTTACGGGGGCCACCATTTCTGTCTTGCCTGCAAATCTAGTAAAACTGAGGTTCAGAGAGTTTTGCCTCCTACACCTAGCCACTTTGCAATAGCAGGGAGGCAGCCAAGGGCCTTACGCAGGGAGTCAGAGCCACAACCAAGGTACCTATATACTTGAGTATAAGCTGAGTTTTTTCGGCACAAAATTTGTGCCAAGTTCGGGTTTTTTGGCACAAATTTTGTGCCGAAAAAACTCACATATACTCGAGTATATAGGTACCTTTTACTTGCAAAGCAGCTCTTCTCTTTTTCGGTTTTTATTTAGGTGGCTTCCTAAATTTGTTTTCCATTTGGGCACCCATGGGCACCTGTGGACTCTCCTGAAAACATCATTCTGGATTTTGGGGGGAGCTAGTGCCCCAGTTTGAAGTGCATAGTCTCAGGGCAGGCCTTTCCCCTTGTTCTAATTTTAGGTCTTACGGACCTGTGTCCAAGTTACTGATTAGTCATGTAAAATCTCTTTCACCAAAGTGTCCATTTCTTAAATTGAGTTCATGAGAGCTTGAGGATCAGGAGCACTACCATATTGGTGCAAATGAAGAGTTCTTGTTCCAGACTGGTGCAAGTGAAGGGTTCTTGTTCCATAGCAGTGCAAGAAGTTCTAGACCACAGAATGGAGAGTCAGCAGAACATGCGGTTGACAAGGCAGAACAACTGGAAGCACATGTAGGACACTCCGGGACACACCTCTCATACTCACAGAAGAATTAATTCAGAAGGGGTTAGGAGATAGAGTTTACATTATCCTTCAGTTACTGGTGACCCTGATGTGCCTTTCCGTCTCCCCAGGATGCTATGGATTGAGCACAGAGCACCTTCAACTTCTTTTATGCTCCTAATTTGTTGCAGTGGAAACTATTCAGGATATTCTATTTGACCTATTCACAAATTCACCTTGGGAAGAAAGCTTGCTGATCAATCAAAAGTCTTAATGTGGATGTCCTTAGAATCAGTCTGTCTGTTCTCAGGTAAGCCTGCTACACATAGCAGCAACCATGTAGTGAGTTTACAAGGGTGATAGCTGAGGCAGTGTGATAGTACGGGTTCTGCTTGCTTTGTGGGGGATCCTGAGAGAAGAAGGGATCTTAAGGAGACCTGCTCTCACCTTCCCTGTTTTACAGATGACAGGGAGAGGTCCAGACTTTGTGAAAGTAAATTCTTGGACTGGAGTGATTTCTAGCAGACTTTTCTGCCCCTGACACCCTCTCTCAGATCTACTATGGAGGGGATGTAGTTACAATGAAATAATTGCAAGAGAAGAGGGGATAATGCAATAGTCCTAAGAGAAAACAGCAGTCAAACTTAGACCTAGAATATATACAAATGATACGTATCACATTCAGAGCTGCTCATGACTTATTACTGCTCATAAATGACACATTAAAATTGGCAAATGCTTCATGAATTAGAGTCAATGACATCTCTCTAACAGCGTCACTGGAGGGCTCTTGATTTTGATATCCTTTCCTGTGTAAAAGAGAAATGGATAAGGTTCCAGCTGGTCCTCCAGAAATGAAGCAGGAGTATGTCACACTGTTAACAGTCATCTACTGAGTATCAAAGCTGAAAAAGTGTTTGAGAGCTCCTGGGAACAGTTCTTTTCAGTACTGTTCTGGAGTAGTTGACATATTTAACAATTCAATTGAGGAAGAAAGAATAAGAACCACTGACTAAAAATGTAAAGAAAAATTAATTAAAATTGGAAGTGAGAAGTTTTCAGTCTTTTCTGAGCAACTTTGCCCTTCTGCCTTTCACCAGAAGAACAACTTAAGATAACTAAACACCCAGCCACTTTGCAATAGCAGGGAGACAGCCAAGCGCCTTACATAGGGAGTCAGAACCAAAACCAAGGTATATCTTACTTGCAAAGCAGCTCTTCTCTTTTTTACTTTTTATGTAGGTGGCTTCCTAAATTTGTTTTCCATTTAGGCACCTAAGAGATTTCTGTCACTGAGACAGTGCATTTGTCACAGGGATTTGACCCTAAATTGCTATTGTAAGCTGGCATCTAGAGGTAACTCCAGCAGGGCGAACAGCAGAGCATCTTAAATGGTGGTTAATTTACACACGTTTTGCATTAGAAAGTCTGGGTCACACCCTGAAGGCAGCCACTTACCAGCAATGTGATGCTGGGTGGTTTAATCACTCACATCATCTGGTTTTCTTATCTATACAATTTTAATAATAATTATTCTTACTTCATAGGAAATTTGGTATGATTAAATAAAACAAAGTAGATTAGGCAAGGACCTGACCCGCAGTAAGTATTTAATGCACATGAGTTGCTTGTATTCTTTTTTTTGAGATAGAGTCTTACTATGTTGCCCTCGGTAGAGCACCGTGATGTCACAGCTCACAGCAACCTCAAATTCTTGGGCTTAAGCAACTCTCCTGCCTCAGCCTCCCAAATAGCTGGGACTGCAGGCACCCACCACAATGCCCAGGTATTTTTTGTTGCAGTTGTCGTTGTTTAGCTGGCCTGGGCCGGGTTCGAATCCACCACCTTTGGTGCATGTGGCTGGTGCCACAACCACTGTGCTATGGGTGCCGAGCCGAGTTGCTTGTATTCTTTTAATTATTAGTAAAAATTATCAGCACTTTTATTTTATAAAATAAAAAACAATGACTAAACACTACATTCATTTCTAATATCAGAATTTGGGTCAGAAAATTGAACTGTGGATGTAAAGTTATCTTCACAATGTGTCATGACTCAGAAAGCCACCGGCAGAGCTCTCAGCTGACCTGTACATTCGATGAGAGCCCTGCCATTTGGCAGAATGGCTGCATGCCTTCTTCACGAGATCTGAGGGGCCTGCCCAGTATCCTGCTCCACTGGACTGAGCCATTGTGTTCCTTAGAGGGGGTCTTCCACAAGATAGATGCTCATTGCTCACTTACTTATGGAAATTAAATCTTTCCTTTTATGTTTGACCCACTCTGCAGAGTTAGCACCTCTTCAATAAAGCAAATGACTGGCAATATTTTTTAAATTAAATTTCTAATTTCTGAGGGTGGCATGTATACATTTCTTAAAACATTTTATTTTGAAATAATTTCAAATTTATGGAAAATTTATAAAAAAATTTCAAAGTACTATAAATCTCTCTCACCAATACTTCCCTATTATTAATACTTTACCACCTTTACCTTATCATTCTTTTTTTCTATTATATATTATTTTCCTGAATCATTTGACAGTTATAGACCTAATACCTCATTACCCCTAATATGTCAATGTGCATTTCCTAGAAATAAATACTCTGTGTTACATAACCACAGGGAACTAATGTCAAACAATACTGTCACCCACCTAACCCATAGAACCTGTTAAAATTTGGTCAATTATCCCATTAATATTGTTACAGTTCCACAATGCAAACTGGAATCACCTATTTGCCATTTCTTTTTGCCTTCAGCTTATTCCTTATTAGCCTCTTCAAGCTGGTCCTAGGTCCTGTGACATGTCTTCATCATTCTCTGAGTCCTTACTTTCTGATATAACAAGATATTCAAGGCTTATTTGCAATTTCCCCATCACAGCCCTGAAATCTGTCATTTCTTTTAAAGAGTTCTGGTTCCTTTCAGTGTAGAATGTTACTTAGAAACCACGATCTCAGTGTTCATTGCTTTGGGGTGTCACTGCTTACAGGGCTTCTCAGAAGACTGGGGATATGCCCCATGATCATATCAATGTACGCAGCTATGATTTAATAACAAAAAAAAAAATCACAAAAAAAAAGAAGACTGGGGATATGTTTCTGTACACACACACACACACACACACACACACACACCTGTGTACATGTACACACCTGTATGTCTGTGTTGAAACATGCTGCCATTAGCCTTAATATGTTGAATATGCTGCCATTGAAATCTGGCTGCCATTAGCCTTAATATATTTACCTAAATAGCCAATACTTCTGTGTGACCGATGTCACGACCACATAGGCTGCCTTACCCCCACTGACCACAATAACTACACCAGCCAAATTCTTGGCCCTGACTAAGGGAAATGGAAAGGGAAGAGAAGGTGTGTTTTTTCTTTAATTGATCCTAAGTAGAACTTCTGTTAGAGCAACATAAAGTGTTTTTCCTATTTAATTTTAATTCAAAGTTTAAAACAGACAAGTAAAACACTAAGAGAGGTTCATATTCAGTGTTGCTGCTAGTGACTGACATGGCAAGTTATCAGCTACTCTGCTTATTCCTGTTATCAGACATTGACATAGTACCCCATGGAAGTCATTAAAGTCAATCATTTTATTGTTTGATGGAAAGATCTACTCATTTGAGTGTGATGTGCTTGATTAAAGTGGTTAGAAAAGCCAAAGATCAGATTTTGAGATCTTTTGCCATTAGTTTACATTTCTCAGATTTTACTCATTTTTGATCATAACTAATATTTGGGAATTCAGCATTTTAATATACTTACTACTCAGCCCTTCTATGAAGCTAAACTATAGCTTTCACATGAAGGCTATAACCCAACTATACCACAAGACTATGGGAAAAGGACCAAGGAAGGGGAAGGGAGGGGGGAGGTTTGGGTGGAGGGAGGGTAATAGGTTGGGCCACATCTATGGTGCATATTTTTATCTATAATAAAAAAATAAATTAAAAAAAAAAATAGCCGGGTGTTGTGGTGAGTGCCTATAGCCCCAGCTACACAGGAGGCTGAGGCAGGAGAATTGCCTAAGCCCGAAAGCTGGAGGTTGCTGTGAGCTGTGACACCATGGCACTCTACCGAGGGCAAAAAAGAAAGACTGTCTCAAGAAAAAAAAAAATTAATTATTTTAACTGATGTATTTGCAAACCCCTGGTTTGTTTGGGTTAGAATTTTTCTGGTGTATTTTTTGTTTAATTTGGGTTAGAATTTTTCTGGTGTATCCCTTTGTTTTCAACTTCTCAGTATGGTTTTACAATAGACATGTCTGTTGTGAAAAGGGGCATAGGCTGTATTTTAAAGTACAATCTGATTATCTGTGCATTTAAGTAGATTAGTCTAATATGTTTAAACTTTTTGTGCTGATTCATGTGATTGGTTTTATTTCTATCATTGTACTGAGAGGGCTTCTTTTTCTTTTATCTTTTCTCTTTGTTTGAAACCTATACATTTTATTTGCATTTTACAGAAGTTTTTTTTTATTTTATTTCATGACAAATTCAAATTAGAATATAAATACAACAGGCAGAATTGACTGAAACAACTCTGGGGACATACCTTGCACTTTCTGAAAAACAGGCTGGCTAGGGAATGGCTTTATCCTTACCCTAATAGAGAAGAGCTGTACTTGAACTTCAAGAGGCCAGTGGCTCCTGGGTCCAACAGCAGGCACAGCAGATTCCCACAGGCCCCCACATCTCCAGGTGCAGAGGCAGCTGGCCTTGCAGAGCACCGCAACACACAGCTGGTCTCTGCACTCTGCACTGCCTATTAAAAGTAAGAGATGGTACAGGCCATGTCCTGCGATGCCCATCCGTGGTATGTCCTGGTCTCTGCTCAACCTTCCTTGGGGTCACAAGAACCTATGCTCTCTCCTCTTCCTGCCCCTAGCTTAAATTTCCCCAAGCCTGTTGCTGAACGTGTGCCCTGTGCAACTGTGAAATCATCCTCAGCTCTGTTGCTCAGTAAGTGGTGAACACAAAAAACCTTCCTTACGAGACAAAAACTATGACATACAAGCCCTAAAACTTAAATATGTATCTCAACAAGCAGAAACCTTGTCTATTTTGTAAATGTAACATGTTCATGCCTCATGAAATTAGCAATAATTTTAATGCCATTAATAATTCATATGAGAATTTCCCATTTTCCTCCGATGGTTGTTTTGAGGTAGAATTTATTCCAAGATCCCACATCATATTTCTAGCTACTATGATTTCTACATCTATGTAATCTTTGTTCATGACACCAAACTTGCAGAAAACCAGCCAGTTATGCTTGAGTAGGTTACTTTCTGATGAATCTGATTGCCTCCTTAGAGAGTCATTTAGATTGTTCCTCTGGAACTGGAAGTTGTATCTCTAGCCTTGATTGAATTTGGGTTAAACATTTTAGCAAGATTGCATCATAGATGATATGTACTTCTTATGTATCAGATCAAAAGACACATAATATCTGGTTTGTTTTGCTTTTTACCATTAGTGACCTAAATTTAATTATTGGGTTAAGGTGGTAACAACCTCATCCCTCCATTGCAGACATGAATTTTTTCTACTTGAAGCCAGAAATAATCATTTATGAACTAACTTTGGCATTATGTCAAGTTACTATTAATAGTTTCGATCGCTGATAATTTTATACAAAGAAATTTCATTAAGTTTTGCAATATAATAATTTTTAGTTGTTTCATTTCTTTTGTATTTACTAGCAACCTTTTTTTTTTTTTTTAAATTTTTTTGAGACAAGAGTCTAACTTTGTCACCCCAGGTAGAGTGTTATGGAGTCATAGCTTAGAGCACTTGGAACTCTTGGGTTTAAGTGATACTCTTGCCTCAGTCTCCCAAGTAGCTGGGACTATAGGCATTCACCACAGTGCCTGGCTACATTTTTCTTTCTTCAATAGAGGTGGGTCTTGCTCTTGCTTAGTGTGTTCTAGAACTCCTGAGCTCAAACAATCTATCTACTTTGCCTCCCAGAGTGCTAGGATTACAAGCATGAACCACACACCTCCTAGCAATCTTTTATTATAATGTTTTCCGTAATTCCATAGCTTTCTATATCTGGGGCTGTTTGTGAACCCTGAAATATATGTAGTGCATACAAGTAGTGTAGGAGAAATGCTTAATTTTTTGCTTTAAATTTTCAAAGTAAATAATTTGGGGGGTTTTTTTTGCTTTTTGTTTTTGTTTTTGTTTTTTTTGAGACAATAGATAGTCTCACTCTGTCATACTGTGTAGAGTGCTATGATGTCATAGCTCACAGCAACTTCAAACTCCTGGGCTCAATTGAACCTCTCACCTCAGCCTCCCAAGTAGCTGGAACTATAAGCACCTGCCACAATGCCACCTTGTTTTTCTACTTTTAGTAGACATGGGGTCTTGCTCTTGCTCAGGCTAGTCTCAAACTCCTGAGCTCAAGCAGTCTCCCCACCTGGGCCTCCCAGAGTGTTAGGATTACAGGCATGAACCATGTGGCATCAGTCTTCTCTCCAACAATCTATGGAAAGTGATACTAACGAGCAAAATCTAGTCCTTGTGTTGACCTTGTTCCTAAGAACACACTACTTCTACATTACATCCTGGCCATAAGTAGAAAACATGTGAATATGCACATTTAAAATCTTGACTTCAAATCAATAATTTAGTTTGAGCATTGAGATTAATTTGTCTAATCGCCTCTCTTTTACCCCGAAAGGCTTGATTGCTATAAACTGTCACATATATACTCATTTGATTTATCCTATTTTTTTATTATTACTTAGAATTTTTCTTTTTTAACTTAATTTTTATTAAATCATAACTATGCATTTATAGGGTACAGTGTGATGATTTGATATACAATGTGGAATGCTTAAATCAAGCTCATTAACATAACCTTCACCTCACTTATGTTTTGTGGTAAGACATTTGTAATATATTCTTAGTTGTTTTGAAATTTACACTTGCATTGTGCACATTAGGTGAGGTCCCACCAAATACCCTCCCTCCACTCACCGTCCAATTTTACAAGTGTCAGAATTACAGCATTGCTGCTACTACAGACAACAAAAGATATGTCATCACACCTAAAGGCATTTGGAATAAACCCTTTTACTTTGTGGTATATCCTGTACGTGACGCATGTGATACGTGCACGCATATACACTCACAGTCAATTTTAAAGTAAATTTCTGTTACCCAGAATCTGTCTTCTTGGAAATGGCAGCCCTTTTTGCTCTCCCCACCTACAGGTTAGTACTCTCATGCTTCTTGTTGTTGTCTGTAGTACTTTTATTTTTTTTTTAAAGCTCAAAACACACTGGTCATTAACATTTTAAACAGATTTAGCAACCTGTTGGAATAGTTTTTGTGCTTGTGTGATGCATGTCTGTCAGTTGGCTTTTAAAAAAAATGTCAAAGTACTTCCTGAACTTTTTCTTTCTTTCTTTTTTTTTTTTTTTCAGATTAATATGAGGGTAGAAATGATGAGGTTACATTGTTTTCATTTCTAATGTAAAGTTCAAGTTGAGGTGCAGCCTTCACCCAGGGGGTGGCTCTAAACCCTTACACTGTGCCCATGAGGTGAGAGCTCACCAATCCCGCCCTCACCCCCTTCCCTTCCTCCCCTGCCTCCTACTTATCATTGTGTTTTTCTCTCATGCGGGTGTGTAGTAATATTAGTTAATAGTTAATATTAATAACTAGTAATAATAACTAAACCAACAAATATTGGTTTCATATTAGTGTTGAGTACATTGGATACTTGCTTTTCTCTAAGAGGGAAAATATGAAAATTAAATGGTTTGAATTTCTGAAAATGCCATTAATTTGTCCTAGTTCTTAGATATTATAATTGGTTATAACGTTCTATGTTTTCAGCTATTTTACTATAAAGCTGTAAAGATAGCATTTCATAATCTGCAGCATGTATTTGTTGATCAAATGTTATTGTCTTTCCTTGGTAGGTGGTGCTTATATATATATATATTTTATATAAATATATATTATTTTATATATAAAATATTATTAAAGATATAGATAGATAGATAGATAGATAGATAGATAGATAGATAGATATTTAAGACAGAGTCTTACTATATCACTCTCGGTAGAGTGCCATGGCATCATAGCTTATAGTAACTTCAAACTCTTGGGCTTAAGCAATTCTCTTGCCTCAGCTGATTGGCTGGAACTATAAGGACCTGCCACCACACCTGGTTGTTTTTAGAAACGAGGTCTTGCTCTAGTTCAGACTGGTCTCAAACCTGTGAGCTCAGACAATCCCCCACCTTGGCCTCCCAGAGTGCTAGGATTACAGAATAAGCCAGATTCTCACTTTGTCACCCCAGTAAAGAGTGGTAGCATCATAGCTCATGTTAACTTCAGACTCTTGGGCTCAAGCAATTCTCTTGCCTCAGCTTCCCAGGTAGCTGGGACCATTGGTGCCCGCAACAATGCCTGGCTATTTTTAGACACGGGGTCTCACTCTTACTCAGGCTGGTCTCGAATTCCTGAGCTTAGGCGATCCACCTGCCTTGGCCTCCCAGAGTGCTGGGATTACAGGGATGAGCCACTGTGCCCCTTTTCTTTTTCTTTTTTTTAGACAGTCTCACTGAGTCGCCCTGGGGTTGAGTACTATGGCGTCATAGCTCACAGCAACCTCAAACTCTTGGACTCACACGATCCTCTTACCTCAGCTTCCCAAGTAGCTGAGACTACAGACAGCCACCACAATGCCAGGCTAGTTTTTTTCTATTTTTAGCAGAGATGGACTCTCAGTCTTGAACTCCTGAGCTCAAACAGTTTTAGTAGAGATGGGGTCTCTCTCTTGTTCAGGATGGTCTCAAACTCAGGAGCTCAAGCAATCTGCCCTTCTCAGCCACCCAGAGTGCTGGGATTATATTTTCTCCTTATTTTTGATATTTTTAATTTTCAATATGTTTTCCTTGTTTGGTTCTTAGGATATAATTTCAACCTGAGTCCTCCTGTCCTTGTCTTATGAAAATTTATCAATTGTTATCGCTTCAGCATTTCCTCCATATTTTTTTAAAATAATCATTGAGACCACGGAACTGATTCTTATAGAGTCCAGCAATTCAATGACTTGGGCCTCACTCAATATTTTATGTTTTTAAGTTTTCAGATTTACTATGATGTTTATTTTTGTTGATCCAAGCTTATTTTTAGGATTTCTTTGTTTTATAGTTTTTTTTTTCCTCCTGTATATTTTAAGGAAAGGTAGCATCAAATTCTGAATTTTCTGCTACCTCTTTGCTGGAAGTCACTTATAAAATATTTTTTAAAAGGAATGAAATAAATTTTTAATTTCTCTTTTATTGCAGAATGAATGCTGTGCATTATTAAGGAATATTGTACCATAAGGCAAACTCTTTTTAATTTTATCAGGCATCCATACTTTTGATCTTTATTAACATTTCAGCTATAAATTGTGGTTCCTATTTGTATTTCTTCTTAAAAACATTTGTGGTTTATGTAATAATAACATTGCATTTTTAATTAATTTTTCTTGTTATAAAGAAATAAAATCTAGTCTGAATATTGTATTTCTGTCATTAATATAAATATGAAATAATATGTCTAAGAATTTTGCACTGAAAGATTGCCTATACTTTAATAAACTTGTTCGGATTTAATAATTAAAATAATTCAGCCCACTTATTAGTACAGAAGAGAAAGTAAAGTTCTATTTCATATTAAGGGTTCCCAGGGATGATATACTTTAAATGTTTTAAAGCCTAAATACATTCTTTGTAAAAATTATTTTAAACAAGAAAATTAAACATAGGAAGAAAATAGTATCCTTCTCTATATCTACATTTATTTACTATTAAAAAAATTATTCTTGTTACTCACTATGGCCATATTTCTTTTTAGTTAGACTATTTCTGTTCATTAACTGTGATGATGCAGACTTTTGAAAAACAGTATCATCCAATAACTTCAAATTAAAAATTTGCATGTGAGGGTGTTATTAGTTGAGGGTAGAAATGTCCTGTTTTTCTGTGATTTGTTTGGTATATATGGTATATAGTAACTGCAGAAACTAAATTTCAGAAAGATTGAGTGATTTCCTAAGCCCTGACTACTTTAATAAATTTTGAGATATATCTTTTAAAAATTTAAACTCTGTTTATGAAATTTAACACAAATATTATTAGCAAAAATCTAGTTAGTGGACAATAAAGAAGTAAAATTTAGTTTTTCTGGTTACTCTTCCAATCACTTTTATATTGCCCCAGAGTTGAATAAGTAGTTATTTTTATAAATAAATTTGGCCACTTAAAAAAAAAAGTTAAGTGTAAAATAAAGCTGTTTCCTTCTCCTCCTGTGTAAATAGTAGTTTTCTAGATAATCAGAATGTGTTTTAAAAATCACCATCCTTTTACTTAAAAGTTGTGTTATTCTGTATAAAGAAGGTTGGGCCTTGTGGTTTCTTGCTGTGGTAAATTTTGAAAAGATGTCAAAGAACTTGTCTTACTCACTTTGAAGTAAGAAACCAAGATAAAACAAAAATAGAATTAAAAGAAGGTTATACAACATTTCATCTCAGGCTGGGATGGGGAAAGTCCAAATGTACATAGTAACCTTGTGCCTTGGTAGTAAGTCTGTGGACATTATCAAATCAATCTAAATCCAGTTAGCGTATACGTGGTAGGCAGAAACTGGTAGAAATTAGTTTATCTTCCCCAGACTCTTTCTGTTTTCTTTGTACAAAGTAGGATAAACTCGTTTTTTAGACCTGATTAGGTTTCTTTGTTACCTTTCCCCCCCCTTTCCCTAGAAGGGCAAGGATTGTCCATATTTTGTTTGATTCACACCGAGGGTTGGAACAGGAAACCATTAAAAAGCCCTAGACGCACACATGACATCTGTAGCTATTGTTGAAAAGACATGTTGAATTCAAAACCTGAAACATTTCCAAGTAAGGAACATGAGCAATGACCCCTAATGTTTTTTAGTTCCACTGGTTATAAACAACAAATTAAAGCTACAGGGATGTGTCTCATGATATACATACATGCGAATGACCTAGCCTACTGATGCTGCTCTTTATTTATTTTTATTTTTATTTTTTTACTTTTTTTATTATTAAATCATAGCTGTGTACATTAATGCGATCATGGGGCACCATACACTGGGAGGATGGGCTGCTCTTTATTTTATTAACATGGTCTGTAGAAAATGCACTTCAACCCCATTAGAAAAACAGTAAGGCTGTTACACAGCTAGTCTCAGTGGACATTTTGGGAGATTATTCTTTTTCAATACCCATTGTTTCTTTTATTTAAGTGTAGGCTTTTTCCTAGTTGGATACATTTACTCAAGGAACTTCTCATTTATATGCTTAGATCATATTCAGAATATTTGTATCAAACATGCTTGACTTACATAGCACTTTCTGAAATAATTGTGCTTATCTTCACATTTTCTATTTCAATAAAAGCAAAAACTCATTACAAGAAAAGGTTTTGAAAGGATTTTTCTTTCATTGACTTTTATGCTACAAAGTATGTACTTTATGTAACGTATTTGCATGTATCAAAGGTTTTCCACTCATTTGAACTCTTAAAAGATGCTAATTGGTGAGGGAATCATCTAATTCTATCTGGAGGAATTTGAAAGCAGGGTTTAATATACGTTTATGCAACAATTTAAGAAAAACTACCACGTGTCATCCACTGCCTGTTACATTAGGCATGAACAGCAGCTTATGGTCAAAGAAAGTGGTGCTGACTTAACTTGCTCTGCCCCCCTGTGTCATTCATGGTGAAGACCCTGTGATCAGGTGAGCTCTTAGTAATCGTGGCTGCCTGGTGTGTCAACAAGGTCTATTAAAACTTTGTAGTGGCTGAGCCACAGTAGAGTCCTCTCAGTCAGTGTACCTCAAAAAACCCACAGACGTTCAGAGCGTGGCTTGTCTCTAAGCTGTAAATGGTGGTGCCCAAAGACCCAGGTTGCCCTTCGGGTTCGTATACACTCAAAAAAAAGAAGACAGCTTTCCAATTTAATTCTTAAAAACAATCTTCCAAGACTCCATATTTTCCTCAGTCATTTAGACAAATGTTATTGTACATCAAAATATAATTAAATGATACATTATCAGTTTAAATGCATTTTTGGTGTATTGTTTCCAGAATAATTGTGATTTATGGCGCTGCTGACTGCTTTCAGAATCATTAAGTGCTCCGTAACTCACTGATGTTTTTAACTTTGTTCTAGTGCCCAAAGGCAAAAATTGCAATGGGTACAATGGTATAAATCAAACTCATTAATAAATAATTTTTTCATTATGGCTCTGGAATAAAGAGAACCATGTAGGATGGCCTATTTAAAACATTACTACTTATAATTTGATATGCCTTGAAATGGAGCATTGTATATAATATATTGTAATGAGACCATTCCTTCTAGCCCTATAGGTATTTTACACAAAATTACACAGCGAAGGAATGTTCTAGAGCATCTAGAAAGTCAAACAATAAATATTATCTTATACAGGGTGGCCATAAAGTCTGTGTGCAATATTGCATATGAAGTTTATGGCCACCCTGTATTGTTTTTGTTTTTGTTTTGTTTTTTTTTTTTCCCTGTAAATTTAGAAGCTTGGTACTAGCAAACATTCATTGGTGGATAGATAAGTTATTGAACAATGGTGGAATGCTTCTGTATGAAAAGGTTGCTTAAAATTAATTTTTAGAAGGTACAAGTTAGCTTAATAACATTTGAGTCTGAAAACAGGAAAGGAATATCCTAAACCATATATTTTTAAAAATCCCTATACCAGTGGAAGTTAAAAGTTCAACCTATCTCCAAGAAAATGAGAAACTCCACCTTTTTCATAAATTATTTCTATTTTTCCTGTTCCTTCAAAAGAAATAAATGTAAAAGTTGACCTTAGCTTTCTTACCTTTATGAGAATTCCTGATAGACATTTTTCTGATATAATAGTGAAAATACCCAGTACACTCCAAAAGTAACATTTTCCTTCACCTCTACAGTTCTTCATTCTATATTCTTCATTCTTCATTCTACATTCTTCATAAAATTTGCATTGTGCTGTTCAAACTATGAATCAAATTTTAATCATGATTCTAATCCTTATACTTAAAAAAGACTAATATTCATGTAAGTAAATATTTATCAACTACCCTATGACAACAATGAACAGCTGCTTGCAATTATTTAAAGCTGTGATGTTATGTGAGAGTATTATTGTGTTATAGGAAAACTTTCAATTGTTCGTATAATTAGCAATGAACATCACAGTAATTAAATTTGTACGATGTCCTGTGTCTTATGAGAAAACTTTTTTTCTTTAAACCTTCAATTTTACCTAACTTACCTGATGCTAAATGTTTCTGTTTATAATAGCTTTGTAAAATTGTAAAAAATAAAGGTGGGGATGAGAAAGTTAAAAACTAAAAATGTGATGGTCAAATTAAACAAAAAGGTTGAATTGCTTAGTTGCTTGAAATTTTGAATACCCTAATCTACAGTGTAGGCTTAAAAGTGGTTAACCACCGTCTCAGTTGGCTGATTCTTATAGAACATAACTAACGTACGCAACTCACAAAATAACTGAAGTCAATCAAAAGAATTGGTCGCCAATGCCTGAAATAATCTTATTGCTTCAAATTGGCTATTGACTTCAAGACCTTCTATACTTTTGGCTAAAATACTGTATCTTGTTATGTTAACGACCCTTTCCATATTTAGAACCATATCCTAAGAGACTGCAGATTGAGTTCATATCATTTTCAGTATAATAAATATTATTATAAAAGTTCAAGTTCTTCAAATTCAATATATGTACTTTTGGGCTTCCCAGCATGTATTCCACTGATTTCTGGTCCTCTCAATGATCCTGGGTAAAACAGAATTGGGAAATGCTACATACCTTCTTCCCTCCATTGGGTTCACAATATAACAAATTAAAAACTCTTAGAAGTAATATGTAAAGAAATGTTTAATTTAAACTACTTTTTCTTAAATTTATTTGACCACGGGACCCTTTTTTGCAAGCACCATCCATTAATGGTAAGACATAGTGAGAATTACTCTTCATGTTACATCTCATTAATAGCAACAAAAGACAACCCTGCATCCAGTCCACCAACCACACCTGGTTTGATTAATTAATAATCTTTCTTTAACCTTCAAATTTAGACTGACAGGTGAGTAGGGAAAGGAGCGTCTATCATCATTGTGCTGGAGGCCTATCGGCCTGGGGACTTGGCTTCCTTTGGGACCTTGCTTGGCCTTGTTTTGATTCTGCATCAGCTGAGAGTGTCTGCTGGCCTCCCCTTGCCTTCTCAAGGCTGAGTTTCTGTTTCTTTTCTTTTCCAGTCTTCAGAGCCTAGGCCTGACATAAAAGATGGGTAACAGTTCAGTCCATACCCTCTTACACAATGCTCTCTTAGGACTTTGCTGACTATTTGGTTTGACGTATGCAAGAAGGAGCCAGTGAGGCCCATTCCCTCCACATTCCCTAGTGCTGTGATCGATCTCTCAGCTGGAGAAGCTGAGGATGAGGAGCCATTCCCTTCACCTCTCAATCTGGTTCTTCATGAAATGTTCTATGAGTTTCCAGTAAATTGAAACCAGTTCACAGATCTCTTGGAGAATGGGTAGGAGATGACTGAGAGATAATAACAATAAAGAAGTTTGGAATGAATGTACCGGGGGGGGGAGGGGGGGTTGATTATAGAAAACAGGAACTTTAAGGAATAACACTTATAAGAGACTGTTGAGTTGAATTTCCACATTGTTACAAGTCACCTTCCTAGCTTCTTATTTTTCTGTTTAAATAATAAAAAAACGTTGGCCTTAGGAATTTTAGTATTGGGGTGGGAAAGTACAAAAATCAACTGAACACATGATAACTTCCTCCAATGTCTCTTTTAATGGAAAGATGTTATTTGCATTTGTCACAAATTAAACCTAATCATTAAAATTCTACCCTCTGATTTGACTTAATAATTAAAAATGACTTCATTGTGATTTTAGTCCTAGAGGATTACTGTGTGTGTATATGTGTGTGTGTGTGTGTGTGTGCGTGTGTGTGTTCCAAAAAGGCAGTTTATGTAAATGAAGAGTGAAGGTATAGTTTATTTATGAAAAAGTGTTTTTCTATGGTTCAATGTTGAACCTGAACTAATTAGGGATCTGGAGGATTTTAGTTTTAGGTAGGCATTGAAAACTCTGAATGAGTATTCATAATTTAGCTTTATTCCTTTTATTACATGTGACAGAGCAATTTAGTATTTTAGGTTCACTCTGTGGCTATTGCAGCATCATTCTTTATAGTTCTTATTAGTTGTGCAATTTTCCTTTTATGTTGTTGGGTGAGAGATTTCTTTTGTAAAGATGGGCCAGAGATCTACTTTTTTTTTTCTTAGTAATTCTCTCTCCCTATCACTCAAATGAATGTGATACATAAGTATTCTTTTAAGGCAGAAATTCTAAGTAAATGAGACTTCATTAATGTAAACTTGTAGTATTTTTCTTAAATTCACATCTTTTTGTTTGATTTTAGTGGGTTGTTTTTTTTTTTTTTCTTCTTTCTTTAAATCCATAGAGTAAGTATGTTGATTGAAAACATGTTTGTAAAAATCTTTGATGCCATTTCCATCATGAACTGGGGTCTATGTCCTCTTTCCCTGAACTTGACTGGCATTAGCGACCCACTTGTAACTAATGGCCTGGAACAGACATTGTGTGACTTCTGAGAATGAGCCAGAAAAGGCCACACACATAGTTTCCACCTGGTGTCCCAGGACAAGCCCACGTAGACAACCTGGTTGTCAGCCCAGCAGAGCTGATAGCTCCCAGCTAGCATCAGCTGCCAGCCAAGTGACTGGGCCCTCCTGGATGCCCAGACCTCTGGAGCCTTGACAGCAACCCATGCCTCCATCTGACTGCAGCCTTGCGAGAGACCTAACAAAGAGCTGCCCAGCTTAGCCCTTCTGGAATTCCTGACCCACAAAATCTGTGCAATGTAAATATGTAAACAAGTATACATATTATTTTATACCACTCAGTTTGGGAATCATTTGCTATGCAGAAATAATAACCAGAACAAGTATTTCCAATGAATTGCATAGATCTATTCTTATACAATATATATATATATTTAAATCTATTTATTTTTATTGTTAAATCATAGCTGTGTACATTAGTGCAATCAAAGGGTACAATGTGCAGGTTTCATATACAATCTGAAATATTCTCATCAAACTGTTCAATGTAGCCTTCATGGCGTTTTCTTAGTTACTATATGTAGGCATTTGTATTCTGCATTTAGTAAGTTTCGCCTGTACCCATTCTAAGATGCACCATAGATGTGGCCCCCACCCATTACCCTCGCTCCACCAAAACCTCCCCCTCCCTTCCCCTTCCTTGGCCCTTTCCCCATAGACTTGTGCTATAGATGGGTTATAACCTTCATGTGAAAGCTATAATTTAGCTTCATAGTAGAGCTGACTACATTGGATACTTTTTCTTCCATTCCTGAGATACTCTGCTAAGAAGAATATGTTCCAGCTCCATCCATGTAAACATGAAAGAGGTAAAGTCTCCATCTTTCTTTAAGGCTGCATAATATTCCATGGTATACATGTACCACAA
>CAUYPK010003219.1:0-27224 GCA_963574355.1 Loris lydekkerianus
GAAACTGCCTCTACCTAGATACAGCCAATGTGGTACCATGCCACTGGCCCGACCCTGTCACTCACCTCTTCCCCCGCCTTCTTTCCCTGCCCCTCCTTCACAATAAAAAAATAAATAAATTCAAAAAAAAAAAAAAAAAAAAAAAGAGTGAGGATGGAAGGCCAGCTACCTAAAGTGCCGCCACGTACACAGGAATTACAGATGTCCAGCATCATTAAGTCAAGATGGCAGCACCTCATCTTGACCAATTTTGTTTTTCTCCACAACACTTACTGTTTTGTAACATACAGATATGTTATTCATATTTGCTGGAATTATCTGAATGCCTTGCTAAAAATTCAACTCAATGCGCACTGAGCTCTTGTTTTGTACTCTTGGTTGATTTGTTCACAGAAGCATGAACCAGGTACAGTGCTTGCACACAAGAAATGACTGATTTTTTTTTTTTTGGCAGTTTCTGGCCGGGGCTGGGTTTGAACCCTCCAACTCCGGCATATGGGGCCTGCGCCCTACCCCTCTGAGCCACAGGCGCAGCCCATGACTGATAATTTTTAAATGAATAAATGAAAAAAAGTACAAAAATGTCAAACATATAACATTTTGTTCTATTTTCCATAATTTCAGTAGACCTATATGTAACAGTATAGTAGAAAAATTCAAGGTGAATAAAAATTCTCATCAATATTATTTACAAATAAG
Source organism: Loris lydekkerianus (assembly GCA_963574355.1). Lineage (NCBI taxonomy): Eukaryota > Metazoa > Chordata > Mammalia > Primates > Lorisidae > Loris > Loris lydekkerianus. Next base: position 700 of record CAUYPK010003219.1, read on the forward strand.
TTTGAAATTTGGAATTTTCTGATCGATTATGATTACATGTTTTAAGCTAAATACATTTCCTCTACTGTAAAATGTATAGGAAAAAACAAAAGGCTTAATATCAAAATATCTCGCTTCATTCCAAAGTTTCATTAATATGTTCAAGTAATAAGAGATAATAGTGATGGCTGAACAACAATGTGAATTTAACACCACTGAACTATATTTTTAAATGGTTAAAGTGGAAAATTCCATGTTTTATGTATTTTACCACTGCAAAGTAAAAATAAACGCAACAGACTTTATAAACAAAAATTAGTCTTGTTAAAAGTTCCACTTTGTATCCATTAGTTGGGAGGAAATTAACTATAATATAGAGTGATTTTATATGTGTCAGAGTAACAGTTCTCATTATGTTTCAACTATCAGCAGAAAGATTCTGGGGCTGTTAGATGCAGTATTTAGGGGCCAAATGGTAACACATACAATGCTGAAATGTCCAGTAAACTATAATCTCAGCCTAAATAATACAACCTTATGTGAAGGTGGGGGATATAATGGAAGTAAAGTATGAAGAGTTGAGGAGAGAAGAGTGATGAACAGGCCATCACAGGTGCTCTTTGCATGAATAATACGGTGTGCGGAAGAGCCTCGCATGTTGTGGGCAAAGGAAGACAAGGCATGGTTACTGGGGAGAGAAGATAGTTTACGTACTGCACTATTCTAACAAGAAAAGGCATTAATAATTTAAAAAGAGAGAGAGATGCGGTATGAAATTAGGGAGCAAGCGATGGCTCACTCCAATTGCTCATGTCACAGGATGTTCCAGGAAAACCAGTTGTTGGAATGGAAATAATGACCTGGAATGGAGTCTATCGCAACCAGAGAGACGCCTCTCTCCCAGGGAGAGCAGTTTCTACTGTCATCGCCTGAGCGAGGTACGGGGAATAGTTTCTCCACAAGCCACTCAACGTGGCTTCAGTCTGCGTCTTCCTATTTTCTGTTAAATCTAGATCACGGGGGTCAATGGTGATGGAGGTCTCATGATGCCAGTAAGTAGTCCGACCCATCTGTACAGGTTACACTGCGGACTCTCTACATGACTTTTCTTACTAAACTCACTGCATTTGTTGATAATTTTCATAGTATAAAATGTAAAATTCTATCATTAAATTTAATCCTCACCATTATAATTTGAATGCTTTAAACTGTGCATAATTACAGTTTAAAGCATATGATCTATATTTTAAGAGGCAGAAATAGAAACCGAAAGAGATAACAATTTGCACAAGCCCATACAAAAGTGAGAGCTTGGGATGGGACTCAGGCTGGCCCTTCTGAAACCAGGGTGTTTCTCTCTACCCCACGCAGTTGTGCTCCAGGACACTAACGGGGAACACAGGGGATTAACAGCACTATTTTCTTCTTCAACTGCATCATGCTTCCTTGTTCGTCACTTTTACTTGTTTTACAGATGTCATTCTTAAAAGAAGCAGCAATTTTGAAAACTAGTGAATTTTCCTACATCATCTTCCAAGTTGCTTATTATTTTGTCCCAACATATGTCAACCTTATAGTTATAAATTCTCACGTATGACCTCACTCACTCCTAACAACAACTGTATAAAGTAGGGGCATTTATTTACCCTCATGCTTATAGATAAAGAGGCTGATGGCAACACCGTTAAGAAAGGCACCCCTGATTTTCCGAGTAAGCAGACGGGTTAGAAGTAGTTTCAGTTTGTATATTCTTAAACATTGTGTCTGGCCCTTCATACGTGGTGGTGTTTTTTCCAACAACTTACTTTCCCTGGCATACTCAGCTGGCTCATTTCTAATTTCCCTAATTTTAGAAATCACTTCCTCCACAAAGCCTTCCCCGCAGGGATGAGGCCCAAAATACGACTTTCAGTAGCACTTATGGAAAGTTTGGCCAAGTCACCAAATTTACCGATCTGCCAAAAACTTGACTGAGAAAACAATTCTTGAATTGTTCAATTATTCAATTCTTGAATATATACATTGATTTGCCAAACTCATCAAATCACTAAATCACATTTAGTTTTTACAAAAAAAAAAAAGGCTTAGTTTACATTAATAACTCATTTTCCAGAAATTAATCTCAAAAGGAATTCTTAGAAAAGCCTTTAACATTTCCTCATAGTTTTAGTTCACTGGTTTTCCTATCTTAACTATGTTAAGAAATTATGGATTAGGGATTAGGTTAATAAACTCTTGTATATTCAATCATCATCTGTATAGGCAACTGAGAATATATTTTGATCCTAATGATTTATATTTTACTTTGTACCATAATTGATTAATGTGAGGAGAAGCTGGAGTCAGCTTCATTTGTCCAACCTGTATTCTGACAGCTAGTTTCTCAGGCAATCTGACTCTTAGAAAATTCTAAGATTCTAGCTTATCGAATGTACCCATAGCTCTAGGGCACAGTTTATTACCAAGAAAAAGCATAGGTGTAGAAAGAAAGGAGAGACAAGGTTGTATTTCCTTAAAGATTTACTCTTTCCTTTGATTGTATCAGTGCAGTGGACTGAACAGGAAACAAAAGACCATTATTTTTGAAGCTTGTATATTTTAAAGGAAGAATTTACAATGGGATTCCAGGTTCAAGAAATGTACAGAAAGTTTTTAAAACTCTGATCACTAGATGCAAATGGCCATAGTCTTTCAAAAGTTATTTCTGTTTGGATAGAAAAATACTCAAACAGCTTAATCCCAAATTTAAAACGCTTTTTAAATGCTTTCCTTTTTTGCTTTGAGCAATCGTTTGAGGTGCTGAAATACGTATTGGTCCTAAAGTGGTTAATGAGTTTTGCCAGTAAAGAGTCTATATCCTTCGTGGAAGAGACTGAACTTCATGTCAAAATTGATGCTGCTATATTCTCTCTGTCCTCAAGGTCAGAAGGAAAACAAATAGCAACCTTCACGAAAGATGTGACATCTTCTTTACTGAGGCTCAGGGGTCATGTTTAGTTCCTTAAATTAACTTAGAGACTCTATTGCTTCCCAAACCACTGAAATTTCATTATGTTACTGGAAAGTCTAGCTCCCCTCGCTGTAGACAAACTCTGCCATGGGCTCACTCTTTTTAAATAAGTAAACTTCTAAGAACTTGAGGCTGTTGTTTTATTACCAGGATTTCTACGCACCCATTTAAAATTGCATGACGACTATAGAGGTAAGCATGTAAGAATTACTGTGCACATGTGAATTGGGTGGCCAGTGATATTAAGCTAAAAGGCATAGGGTTATTCATAATGTTTTCTTGATGTATGTGATTTTCAGAGAGATTATCATTGTGATTTTGAAGGCAATGAAGTAATTAATACACCAAATAACCTTGAGATACAGGAAAGCAAATGTAAGGCAAACAAAATTCTAACCTACCTCAATATTCCTGCGGGCTTGGGTTGCATTCCTCTCATGCTGGATGGGAATTAGAGGCAAACCTCCGATTTTGGGATTTTTGGTTATTGAACGTTTCCGTTCCTTTCCAGCTGGTGGCCATATATCATTTTCATGCTGTGGAAACAATTTCTTGCTGTTAGTGTGTGATTTTTATTACATGGTGCACCATGTTGTATAGCAGTGGTTTTCAACCTTCCTAATGCCTCCTAATGCTGCAACCCTTTAATACAGTTCCTCATGTTGTGGTGACCCCCAACCATAAAATTATTTTCATTGCTACTTCATAACTGTAATTTTGCTACTGTTATGAATTGTAATGTAAACGTCTGATATGCAGGATGTATTTTCGTTGTTGCAAAGGGGTCGTGACCCACAGGTTGAGAATGGCTGTATGTAGTGACTTGTCTCCTTTTCCATATATCCATATCAAATGATCTGCCTTTCATGAGAATGTCATTTGTAATTATGATGTTGACTCTTGTGGTGACACTGCTCAAGGACAGGAAACTCTTAAGCAAAGTGAGCTGTCAGGTCTCAATTCCATTTCTAAGTCTCAAATACATGCCTTCTATACTATTTATCAAACCCAAAGAGGTAGAATATTTGAAGAAACCTACAAATCTCTTTGTGGAAGAAAAATAATACACTTGTCTTATATTTCTAATCCCTATAAATCATGCACCTATACATTTATTTTTTCTCCATACAAAAGATGATGTTAGTGTAAAAATAATTTGATGTTATATACCTCAAATCAACCTAAGGCAAGGCTTTCAGGAAAATTTAGCCTCATTTCATGACCTTTTAAAAATGTTACTTTTTCATCTAGCTGGATTCTAAGGAAATGTTACCCTTTTACCCAAACATTTATACTGAAAATCATTGTACAACTGAGTGTGGCACATTTGTTATCCAGGCATTGACATTCTGGCCACTAAATAGTCAAAGAAATAACTGAGGGAAAGTTAATTTTGTAATAGGGGTAAATATCCACAGGTAAAAAGATAAACTCTTGAGTGATTGATCTTTGAAATATATGCATGAAAAGAAAAATCTAGAAACAATTTTTCTACTACTCAGGGTAGATTAACCTTTCAGAAATTGACAAAAAACTGATTTTTATACAATAAGAACAAATATGGAAGACTAGTATAAAATGAAAACTTTAAGGATATTCTAATGAAAAACATTTTCTAAACTATATATCTAAATGCCTACTCTATTTTTCTCAATTCTTAAGAAACATCAACAGATTATTGTTCATATGTGGCAGTGTTTTAATGTATAGTTTTATAGCAAATAATGCATTTAAACAAACATTTACTGTTTTCCCATTATGTAACAACAAATAATTTTTCGTGAGAGTACCCAGCCTACCTCTGTGCTTATCAAGGTACATATATTACTGCATTTAATTTCCAATGATCTTGTGATATAGGTCATATTATTTCTCGATACGCACATCATATCTACTGCTGAATTTTGGTGAACCATTTATCTTGGTTCAACAAACAAATCTATAATGGTAGATTATGCAACATTTCAATAAGAAAGTTACAAGCGTTATATTATTTTTATATCATGGTACCAAACACAGTAAAAATAACATTGATATTATGTAATTGGGATATTCTCAACATGTAAAGCTGGGAGAAAACTGGCTGACAAGGAATTAGGAAATTCTGTGAATTATGCTTACATTTTTAAGTTTCTGATGTATAGGCTAAATGATATTTTGGGAAACCTAAGAGAAAATTCAATTCCCAAGTACATGTTTCTTTTTATGAAATAAACACAGCAGTATGAATACCGGCTAATGAGTTCTCACTAGATTGATCTAAGATGCAATTTTTCCCCTCAACATCAGAATCCAAGTTTAGATCTAAGTGATATGTTCTGATTTAACATTTATATAGTTATTTGTAAATGACTTCTAAAGTAAAAAAAAATGAATTATAAAGCTAAGGATCATCCTTTTAATCCCACCCCCAAATCTCCCTGTCTTTCCAGCTAACCTCATTTAGTTTCATTAAGCATTCTTTTGACTTCTCGAGACCTCCAATCCCCTGACCACCATGATTCTTCTTACCATATTTCACCCACTCTCCTCATACCCTGGCCCAGATTTCAGTCAATCAGTATACTCACTTCTTGGTCCAAGTTTTATCTGATTACTTATTTTTTTTTCCTTCTTCCTCTATAATACTTGCCTGAATAGGCCCCAAAATTAGTTGGGCACAGTTCTACTTATTCCATGGTGCTTGACATTTGAAGGTGGACAAAATCAGAAAAGATGTCTGTGAATTCATTTTAAAGTAAACCTTGCATTTCAAGTGAACACTCAGTACCTTGAAGTTTTTCACAGGACAACTGGCTTCCTCACTCTCAGGAGATTATTTCTCTCCTTTTCCTGTATGATTTCACTTCTAAAATCCCACACTGTCTCACATGCACTGAAATCACTGATTTAATTCAAAAAATTTTTAGTAATCACTTAAGAAAATGTGATGAAATGTACCAATCTCCCTGCATCTGCAGCCATATAAATGAGCTTCTTTTTTTTTGTTGCAATCAGTATTTGCTTTGCTTGCAAATAACTTTTCTCCAGACATATTTATAACTGCTCAGTGGGCCAGAATATGGAGTCAATAATTTGTATGGGACCAATATTGCATCGTACAATAAATGTACCATACACTCTATTGTACAATGATTTTCAATTGATGAACAATTATGTACTGGATCCTATCGCTTTATATCTGCTCAGGGCTCTGCTGGTTTAATAATCCCCTCCTTTACCAATTTCTTTTTTGAATTATTGGACTACCTCCATCAGAACATGTGTACAGTAAACAGTCTCCCATCTAAAGACAAAAAGCCTCAAACCTACCTTGACCTCTTGTTTCTGTCTACTCACAATCTTATTTATCTACATAGCAAATGGCCTGACAGAATTTTCTGGAGCCATGACCCAGCTTTCCTCCTTCCTCACACATTACCATCTCTCTTCTCCTGTTTTCTCTTCTACTTAACCATTAAATTTTGAAATGTCTCAGAGATTGCCTATCTTTCTCTCCCTCCTTCCCCTGCATTTCATCTGATCCTATAGCTTTCAATACAATCTAAATGCCATTTCCTCCAAATTTCAGCCCCAAACTTTTGCCTGAGTTTCTGATCCACACATTCCATATGCTTCTCAGTATATGCATTTGTGTGTCAAATATTATAGCCATGTCAAATTTCATGTGGCCAAAATAGGACTCTGAACTTCCCTCTATATCTCCAATAATACCACTTCCATCCGTAAATTTGCCCAGGGCCAAAAAAGTAGGAATCTTTCTTGATTCCTACCTCCTCTCTCAAACTACAACAGCCAATGAATCTGAAAGCCCTATTTGCTTTACCTTCAAATTAGTCCTGAATCTGAACATGTCTTACCCCACCACCCTCATCTGAGCTGAAATCCTTCACATAGCTGTTCTTCTGTTTTCATCTTTGATCCTCTACCTGGTAAACTCAAAAAAAGTGACCAAATTTATTTTTTCCATTAAAATAGATAATATCCTTCCCTTGTTTTAAAGTCTTTGAACATCTTTTACATCTTCCCACCATAATGTTTATGGGACAAACCAAGGTCGTGACATCTTGGGAATGGCCCCTATCCTGGAATGATCCCTCCTGGACAACCTGGTCATTTCAATGGGTCTCAGCCCAGCTCACTTGTCACCTATTTATAAATTCATTTTCTGAGAATCTTTCTGAATTAATGCCCTTCCTTACCTCGGTCATACTTTCTCTCCTGACTGTTCTATGTTAACACACTGGTCTCCATTTGACCTTACTACTTGATATCTTCCCCTCCATCCTATTTTGGAAATACCACACACATACAAGTGAAATAAGGTAAGAGTCTTTTTCAGGGAGTTTACATTTTAGCAATGCCTCAGTGGAGGAGTATAGGACACGAAGGGTGGCAGCCTGAAGGTCTTATTAGTCTGAAGGAAAAGTCTCTTTGAGAATGTGATATTTCAGCTAACATCTGGAAGACTTTGGAAGTAAGAATGAGGATAAATATTACAAAGTATTCCAGGTACCAGAAAGGGCTCACATAGGAGCATTTACTGGTATCTAGCATGTGTGTTTGTGTATGCATAGTAATAACACATATACTAACATTTGCTGTTTTGCTGCTTATTTACCCATAGAGATGCGTCATAAATCTGTACATTCCAGAGGGTCTCTGAGTTTATGTGAAGGGAGGAGCTAAATAATCCCAAGGAGTAAAATGAACAGAGAAAAGGTAATTGGGCTATGTCCTTGGGACCAGGACAAGGACGGACATGTGAGACTGGGAGAAACCCGGTGGGCACGGGAGCAGGCTCTGCTTCTTGCTCTTCACGCCTGACACTGAACTACAGCGTCTACCGAGTGCAACACTATAAACCAAAACATCGATTTAGGTGCGCCACAAACACTAACAGTTTTTGACTCTACAGTTTTCAACTTTACTAAAATACTTCCAATCTAATTTTTTAAAGTAGACTTTAAATATCTGAATTTTTAAAAGTTACAAGAAAACAAGGAAAAAAAGACTCTAAAAAGTTAGCAGCCAATCTCCTTCTACATATATATTCCTGGGCAGTAATGGGAAAGGCAGGCTGAGGAGAGCCGTGTTTATTAACCACTTGAAAGGTTAATAAATTAAATGAACAGAGAAAATGGTTTTCAGAACAAGTAAGGACTAGACTTTGGGTAAGTTAACTTCTTCCTTATAAGAGAAACAGGAAAGTACCCCCTCAGTAATTAAGAATGGCAACTTAATCGTTACCACTGAATTGGAATACTCTGTGAAAAACACGGCTGGGAATTCAGCACAACACAGGTAGGAAAGAAACCAATCTAATTAATGGGACTATTTAACCTTCTCCACAGGGTGAGACCAGCTCTAGAGAGGAGGCCCAATGCAGAATTGAGTTGGTTTCAGATACCTCTGAGTTGAAACTCCTGATACATGCTTCTAAGGAAACAGGAAAATCTTTCTTTTGTAAAGCTGAACTTCATGCCCTGTTACTCTTAGGAAGGTATTCTTGGGAAGTATCTAGTGTACAGTGGGTACTGAATAAATGTGCGTTCCTGTCCTTGTCACTGGAAATGCAGAGGTGGAGAGAGTGGAAACCAGAATAGGACATTTTTCTAAATGAAAATCTATGTGAGACTCCAGTATGATGACTGCTGAGATGATTTCTCCTTTCCTGCACAACCATCTTAAAACTATACACCTCTACTAAGCATCTGTGGGGCTGGAGAAAAAGAATCCTCAAAAGAGACAATAAACTCTCTTTCAGAAGGTAAAGGATAAAGTTAAACACTCATACACTATTTTAAAAAATATGAATGGGAGAATAAAATTCTATGCCAATTGTATACATTTAAAATTCTTATTAAAAATTCTTTAAAATCATCAGTATGCTAACAGTTCCCATAAACAAAGTTCTTATACTCTACAAGAAAGCTTAAACAAACATACCTGGGTAATGAAAATACTGGCCATCCATTCCATCTGGGTTTGCAAACTATCACAACAGAGGTGCCTGCAACACAAGGTTTATAAAATACATCATTCAAAAAGACACTTGACTATGCTCTAGTGTATTTGTCTGGTGATTTAGATACCAGAAATCTTGTGGGGTTGCTAAAGTAATCAACCGTAGAATACTTCCGTACACAGTTGTCATCACTATGATTATAAACACCAATATTCACAGACTCATGAAAATAAACTATATATGAGAAACTGCTACATATTCAGTAACTCTGATTCAGTAACCTTTTATTGAAAACCTAAATAAAATAGAGACTTTGCCCTCAAAGCCTGTGTAGGCTATTAGAGGAGCTATATATGTAAACACATACATTATAACACAGTGAGAAAAAGAGAAAATAATGTTGACCACAAACAGAAACAGCAGACTTGAAGATGAGGTGATCGTTGTTTTCTATAAGATAAAATTTTACAACTGTTACCAGAACGTGATGAATATTTCAATGGAATTACATATTTTATGTTGCTGTCTTATTTAGAACAATTGAGTGGGGAAAAAAATGTAAAAATAAGACTTATAGAAAATGCTTGATTCCTTGTTTAGAGTTTCCTGGGAACATTGTCCCTCCCATGACCATGTAAATCATTTTAATTATGCATCCATGTCTACAAAATATTGTCGGTGCAAAGAAGTAAATAATGATCAGAGGTGAGTGCTATGTGATAAAACTTTAGGGACATTTGAGCTTGATTGGAAAGAGTGATGGTAGTTGAGTCTATTGGCTCATAAGAGAGGAGGTGAGTGATGGCTAAGGGTTCAGTATAAAGGGCCACATACTTTACACGTGCAGATAGGGAAGGTATTAAAGATAGAGGCTTCTTTTATCCTTATGTAAAGACAGGAAAGTTGTGGCAGAGGAGCCATGCCAGCAATTCACTGGAGTCTTAAAGCAGGAGAGAAACATGATACAGTAGAGAAAAGTGTCTTGTGGTGGCCAGGTGGAAAAATGTACTAGGAAAATGGCGGTGCCTGTGGCTCAAAGGAGTAGGGCGCCAGCCCCATATGCCAGAGGTGGCAGGTTCAAACCCAGCCCTGGCCAAAAACTGCAAAAAAAAAAAAAAGTGTACTAGGAAAAAAAAAATCTAAGTAGAGCTACAAAGAGCAGTTCATACTCCTAGAATAACCCAAACAGATCGATGAAGGCCTGGTCCCAAAGACTGGGTGGATGGGGAAGATGATGGAGAGGCAGACCTGACGCCGCTCAGTGATTTTACACCCCAAGACGTGAGGGAGGAGGAGACATTTAGTAGAATCTCTGCAGAGACTCGCAGGACACTAGCAACAGTATATGGAAAAGAAAATACATATCCAGAAAGCACAGGTTTTGAGATGAGAATATATGTCTTTTTTAAATCTGATTTTAGCTAGTTCTTACTTATCCCTTTTTAAAACTGAGTTTTACCTCCTTATCCCGTGAAAGCTGGATTCCACAGTGACGTGATAACTAAAGAATTTGTACGTAGTTTCTCCTAAGAGGCACTGCCAAACGGCATTGAGACCCAAACCCCTATTCAAACCTGGCTTCCTCTTCACAGACTCTAAGTATTTGGACAGAAGTAAAACATCTTATGTCTGTTGTCCTATCAGCCAGATATGAAAAGTTGTTCCATTACTGAAATTGACACAAACACGTCAAGTCCAAAGTCAGCACTTGTTTACTTACCAGTGATGTTTTTCAGAATATGCGGTCAATCCCCAACTGTATCACATAGGGGGGGGGAAAAACACAAACATGACATTAAAAATGATAGGTTTTACAAGACTAAAAACAGACATCAAGAATGGGGGACTTAAAAGCAGCCAGGTAAACTGAAACAGATTTCCACAAGTGATGATAATACAATGGGTGTGATTTAGCTAGAAGCAAATACAAACACAGATTTATTCAGGCTGAAGGGAGACAAAGGGAAGGGGTCATGTGATGTTATGGAGCCTGTAACAGAATAAGGACAAATGTCTAGGAAAATGGCTGAATATTCTATACTGATATGGGGGGAAACTAAAGAATGTGCCAACTACAATTCAAGTATATATGCTGGGCTTAGAAATTGACTAGGGCAGCAAAAGCGTGCTCAGGAAGAGGCACACACAGTTCATTCAAATGAAGCCTCATAATAATAAACAAAGGATTAGTGCAAACATTTACCAGCTAATAAGTCATTTGTGACAGGAAATTGTGATATGAACCAAACGATAGGGAGAACTAAGTCTCAAAGGGGCACATAATACATCAGAAGAGTCCACCCCATTTCTGCCATTTATATGGTAAGAGTTCAGTCCCAGATTCTGTACAACAAATGGAAAAATTACAGAGCAAGGATCAAAGTTTTCTGAAGGCCAGCTATCAGTGAGCTGCCTCCAAAACATTTGTTTTCCTGTTCCTGTGCGTGGACTTACATGCCTGAGTCACCCCTAGACTGATCAAGGAGGGAGGTACAGGGGAACCCAGGTGCTTTCCTGAGACAGGACCTCCTGAGATTTCTGGACAGTGGACATTAGGATCACTAAGGAGCTTTAACTTTCATCTCAAGGTGAACATCAAGCCTCCTCATCTACTCAGACAGGTGTGTGGCCCTGCCACAGGTGAAACCATTCAAGGAATCTGCCGAAAACTTACATTATAGAAAGTTAGAATAATGTCCCCAATCCCTGAATCCTGACACATATTTTCCCAGTAGTTTTTTCCCTTTCAAGCTTTACCTTGTTGGAGGCTTCATTTTCTTTTTCACTCCAAGGTAAAACTTCATGGAACTGAGGGAAAACATTTTGTCATGCTTACTGCTCTGTAAGGGAAACAGAACGATGGATAATTAAGCAGATTTTTTAAATGTCCTTATATTTTCCTTAAGCATTTATGACTGGGTTTAGAATTTAGTTTCTTAAATGTTTCACTAGCAAGCTTTAGTATAGGAAGACTGCTTTGATTATCACATCATCAAATATATACATTTAAATAGATAATTCTGGATATATACATGTGTGTATGTTAAATTGTACATATACAAAAAACACACATACACACAGCTCTAGACTTCTTTATTGAAAGAGACTTGGGTCAGGTTTCACATCAGAAGTGATTTTTTTCTTATTTTAAAATATAATACAAAAGTACAATGCATGTTACCATGTGGTAAGTGACTCTGCACACCTCCCACATTGTCTGGGACAGCACCCTGTATTCAAATACATTTCTATCTCTGTATTGAAATACATGATATTTCAAACTGTTATATTAATAAATAAAAGCTATCTATATCTCTACATTGTTTTGGTTCTAATCTCATCACCAAATGAGTTGTGATTTTCTGTACTTTTTGAAGTCTAGAATTATAGAAAATAGACTAAACCTATATGGGCAGATATTAAACTATACTACACATCATATTAATAAAAATTATCACTAATAATTCAGTAAAATAGACCACAGAAATTTACAATTGGTCCTGGGTCAATTATCTTTACTCTTCCCAACATATTTATTCAAACAAAAGTCAATATTTAAAAACTATAAAAATTTTTTTGAAAATGTTTTCTTATGCAAAAGTTGTCTGACATAAGTAAAATTGAATAATTTTTAGTCAAATCTAAAAACTTACTAGCAAAACTTCACACATTTCATTATTTACTCTGGGATAGCCCATAATAAATTGTATGCAGATAATAACCATGGAATTAATTCATAACACAACATTCCCCATGTTCTATGAATTCTCAAGGAAATCTCTTCCTTCAAACTTGGCATGCAAGTAGCATTTATAACCAAGAGAAAGATGTGTTAGGTCATAAACACCTGGATATAAATCCAGCTTACTAGCTTGTGACCACGTTTTACTTCTCTCTGCCCTAATTTTCTTGCTGGTGAGTAGGGATAATAAAAACCTTAACAACCTCATTGAGTTACTGTGAATGTTAAATGATAAAGAGTTACTGTGAAGGATTATTATAAAGATTGAACAAGAAAATGCCTATAAAGGGTTTAGTCCAGTAATGCACATAAAGGAAGCTCATGGGAAATAACAGCTGCTATCTTTATAGTTAGAACACATTGCTTCATAGAAACAGCACTACAGATGTTTATTATATAGATGTGTATTTACTGGATAGTGCACAAAGGCCTATCCAGTAAATATACAGCTCAACTAAGTATTAATACTAAGTTTTATGTAAGTTAAACTATTACTGTAAGTGTCTTTTCCTTATGAAAGCAGTCAAATTTGAAGAGTAAAGGGGGGGTGAACTATATTTAGAAGATTAAAAATTAGTTTCCATGAAGCAAACAAGTTAAGATTATATAAAGAAAATATAGAGGAAAGTTGATAAGGAATCTGAAAGGGAATAATGCTATGTTGACCACAGGCCCAGAAATTACACTGAAATTACACTCCTCATCACCATTATTAATTAGTTTGCCATTATTATTGCTATAATATTTTTTAAAACAAATTTTGGATTATTATTTCCTTATTGCTAGATTCTAGAAATGTAACCAATGAATCAGAGGCTAGCACCATGATTAAGATCCTGAAATTGAAATTAAACTGAAAAGTTTTTGCACAGTGAATGAAATAATCCACTGAGTGCACAACATGTAGAAGGGGAGAAAATATTTGCAAACTATTCCCCTGACAAGCGACTAACATCCAGAACATATAAGTAACTCTAGTCAACAACAATAGCAAAAATAATCCCATTCAAACATGGGTGAAAGACAGGAATAGACTTTTTAAAAGAAAACATACAAGTAACAGGCATATGAAAAATGTTCCATCTAACCAGAGATGTGTAAATTAAAACCATAATGAGAAACCATCTTGAACCAGTCAAAACGGTTCTGATTAAAAAGATAAAAAATAATATGTTGGTGAACAAAAGGGAATGCTTAACATTGTTGGATGGAACGTAAATTAGAAAAACTTCTATGGAAAACAGCATGGAGATTTTTCACAGAACTAAAAATAGAACTACCATTTCATCTAGCAATCCCACTACCTGCTCTCTACCCAAAGGAAAAGAAATCGTTACAGCAAAGAGCTACCTGCAACTTGCATGCGTGTTGAAGCACAATTCAAAACAGCAAAGAAAGGAATCAACCCAACATCCATCAATGGATAACAGGATAAAGAGAATTTAGTATATACACAATAGAATATTATTCACCCACAAGAAGAATGAAATCATATCTTATGAAGCAACATGGATGGATTTGGAAGTCAGAATAAAAATGTATATTCACCTTTACAGGTAGAAGCGAAATAATGTGCACGCATTGACTCAGAGTATGGGATGGCAGACCATGGAGACTCAGAGGGGAGAGTGAATGTTAAATTATTATAGGGTATAATATACATTATTTGGGTGATGGATACACTAAAAACGATATAACAAAATTATACTTGGAGTCTATAAATTTATGCAAATGAAACAAAAAATCTTGGCTAGACAGGGTAGTTGTACTCACAGTTAAATGTATATTTATGTATTTGCTAGGCATTTTCAGTTTTGATGTTAATAATTTACCCCCATCTTTACTTATTTGCGGGCATTAGTTCTTATATACTAAGCATGGAAATTGCTTTGTCTTAGTAATGAAATATTCTTTCCAAATTGCTGTTAGCCTTAACTTTGCTTATTGTTTTCTTTCATTATTTTTATGAAGTCAGATATATTGATCTTTTCTTTTGGACTTCTATAACTTCAGTGTTTTCCACTTCGGTGATAAATATTCACTTCCATGCTCTTATAGATAGCTATACGGATTCTTTTGTAGACTTTAACTCATTCATTAATCTGGATTTTTTTAAATATACAGTACAAATGAGAATTTAAACTGAATTTTTTACTGACAATTATTCCATCCCAATTTGTTGAAAAAAAATCCCTTTCGACATGCACTTTTATAGCATATTTATCAAAAATTAAATCCTGACATGCAATTTTTACCTGAATTCATGAAATCATTCCTCTCTGTCCACTTATATGCCTGGATTATAATATTTAAGCTATTTTAGCTACACTGTATGTCTTAGTGGTTGGGAAAATACTTCCCAACTATTTTACATTTAGTTCCCCTCCCAAATGTTTTTAATTACTATTTATACATTGTAATTAATTAACAAACCATTTTTGCAAAGTCAAAAAACATTCCCTTTGAGAATCTGAAAAATATCACATTACTTCTATAAAGCAGTATCAGTAGACTTAACCTCACGTTTATTTCTATCAGTGAAGTTCTGTAGTTTTCTGTTTTGTTTTGTAAATAAGCCTCCACTTCTCGTTAAGGCTGTTTTCTGGTAGTTTATGTATTTTTGATGTACTTTTGAATAATTTTTTGTAGCCTGTTAAAATTCTAAGAAAGAACATTTAAACATCTTAAACTGTCTATGTTATAGAACAGGGTGGTAGCTTTATAATAAGAACCTCACTAGAGGGGTTCACAACGAGGGAGAAGGCAGACTGTTAGGAGTATGTCCAGCAGAGGTGACTCCTGGCCACCTGTGTCAGAGGTTAAATCGGATTACAACTGAGGTTCAGGTCCCAACAAATGCAATAGCAAGGCCAGGTGAGAGACAGCAACTCCAGCAGCAGGGGAAGAGGGGATGTGCATACGTGAGCATGAGAAATACTGTGCCTGAAACATATAACCTTCACTTACACAGGACACTGATGAGTCCAGAACTGCCTACGTTTTAAAGAAATTTTAGTAACAAACAGATTAAGAGTCTGAAGTAACTTTTAACTGATTCCCCCCATCACGGGCATTGGAAGCTCATTACTTTAAACACAACCAGTCCAAAAAAAAACAACATTTGATAGAATCAGCAATTCTGCAAAGAAATCTTTTCCATTTCTATCTTTAACTGAATATGCATAAAGGGTAATATACATCTTAATGGAAAGTTCCATAAAAAGAAATCTCATTTGGCAAGATACCTTTACTGCTGTTGGCTTATTACAAGTTTCTCTTTTGGTAGTTGTAATTTTGGAGAATTTCTCCAAAAAGTTCAATATACTAGACTGTTATAAAGTCTGTAATATGTTGCTTCACCCTCCTATATTTCAAAGTAAAGTTTTTAAGTTATTAAATGAGTATGCTTAAAAAAATTATTCATGTTGGCTCATGAGTGCAGACAACTCTTAACGGCAAGCCTATACCCATTCGATTGTTCACACCAATAACAGTATAATGGTAATATTCTTTGAAACCTCTCACCTTTTATGTAAATCATGTTAGAAAACAATTAACATTTTCTATGCAGGGAAAACTTGCAAAATGAACTTTATCTTCCCCTGGGTATTACCCTAATTTGTTGTTAACGAGCATTCATAAATTATCTCTAATTAGCACAAAGTCTCTTTAAATACACTTCTCAATTTTTAATTTCTATTCCCTTCTCAGTAAATCATTTTCTAAATATATACAAACATACATATATTAATGGCAACTGCTAAAACCAGAGCCAAATCTCTACTTCAATCAGTTGGGTAATTTTACTATTAACCAGTGTAAAATCACGTGAAAAGTTAGCATTGCCAGTGACTGCATCATCAATATTAACAGAGTCAAAGTAGTAACATGAAAAAATAATCAGCAAAACTAAACCACATGTTGAAAATAATTGTAGTTTGGGTTTAAAGAATAGAAATATCTGCCTTCCTTAATGTCCAAATTAAAGGATAAGTTGCACTAATTTACTCTGACAGATGTATAAACATGACCTTCAAACACTTGATAATTAGAGGATAATTCCATAACCTAAGGTTGATGTTACTTAAAAAAAAAAAAAAAAAAAAAGTTCAGTGTCAAAAAGCACTGTCTTTAGACAAACTCTCGGGACTATCCCTGCCTACTGGTTTTTATGAATTATCTTAGGTTGAGCAAGATGACTCTTTCAAAAAGACACAAAATCTAAAAACTTATTCTGTTAGGGGATACTGGATATCACATCTCATATACAAGAACAACCCATCTGTCAGAGTCCCTTCTCCGTGAGTAGGCTTTCCCGAGGCAGATCTTAACATGTGCATCAGCTCGAGGGAAATGCCCTAAAAATGGAATTGTCTGTATTTCCACAACTAAAAATATCTAACTATTTAATGACAGGGACTTATCTTCTATAAATAAAATTCTTTCAGCAAAAACCCGAAGCTAAACTAATACAAACGTGTTAAATTTCCTTAGTTAAATTCCTCCCTAAAATCTTTGGAGTCAGATGCCTGGGAGTGAATTCTGACTCCATCCTTTACTGTATCTGATTTTGGACAAGTGACATAATGTCTTCGTGGTTTTATTTCTTCATCTGCAAAGTAGGCATGATAAAAGTAAAAGGAGCCTGGGGTTACTATAAAGGTAAAATTAGATAATCCGTACAGAAGTATAGAGCTCTGCTTCACATAGGCAGGGGTCCTCAAATTGCGGCCCGCGGGCCACATGAGGCAGTGCGATTGTATTTTTTCCCATTTTTTTTTTTTTTTACTTCAAAATAAGATATGTGCCGTGTGCATAGAAATTTGTTCATAGGTTTTTTTTTTTAAACTATAGTCCAGCCCTCCAATGGTCTGAGAGACAGTGAACTGGCCCCCTGTTTAAAAAGTTTGAGGACCCCTGGGAGGAACCACCTGAAGCTGCTGCTCCCCATCCCACAGTTATTTAAAAAAAAAAAAAAGGTTTTAAGGGATTAAATTATAGGCAGTACATCAATAATATTTCATTAATAAATATGACATTAAAGGAGTTAATTCATTCAAATGTATAAGAAAGGTATTCATAAGACTTATTTTAACTTTAGATAAGCCATTTTACCCACTTTTATTAATTTCCATGAACTAAACTAAGGCTTCTTTCACACATTCTCTTTTAATTTTATTGACGATATACTAATTTATATGCTAGTTTATGTAACACACATAAGACTTTCTTGAAGGCTTAAGTCATTCTCTGTCCTAAAATATTTGAGATGCTTAGAGAAGCCACATTAAGTTCATTACTGTGTTACTGAAGCGTGAATGTCATGTGCCCAAGGCAACTCACCAGCTTACTGTGTATTTTATACTCTACAGGCAGTGATTCCTAGAGAGATGGCTGGGAGTGGTATACAATGACAGTGTTCCTCCACACACAAAGAAAGATGTGTGTTCCGCAGGAGCCTGTGTAGCTAATAGGGAGGAGGAGTGAGAGTCATAAGAAACACCTGTAGCTATACCACAATTTATTTATCCATTTGTGGATCGAAGGGCACTTTACTAATGTATGGCTTTCACATGAAAGCTACAACCCACTTATAACCTAAGAATAAGGGGGAAGGGGGAAAAGGAGGGGAGGGAGGAGAAAGGAAGGAGGAGGGAGGGGGACAGAGGGAGGGTGACTGGTGGGATCACACCTGCGGTGCATCTTACAAGGGTACATGTGAAACTTAGTAAATGTAGAATGTAAATGTCTTAACACAATAACTAAGAAAATGCCAGGAAGGCTATGTTAACTAGTGTGATGAAAATGCGTCAAACGGTCCACAAAACCAGCGTATGGTGCCCCATGATCGCATTAATGTACACAGCTATGATTTAATAATAAAAAAAAAGAAAGAAAGAAACACCTGCAGCTCCGTAGTGTAACATCCTGGTGAAAAGGGCATAGGGAGGGTTTTAGCTCTCTTAACAAGTATGAGAGCTTGCCAGAAGAGAGTAGTGAATTGGCAGTCTCAACACCTGTGGTGTTGAGAGCCATGAGATCAGCTCTACATTAGCTACAGGAGAAGGCAGTCAGACGCTCACTCTAACTCTGTCCCTTCTCCTCCCTGCAGAGCGCCTGCATGGGGTCTCTCTGCTAGACTGCTGAGACTTATTCTTCTAAGACTGCTTCTTTCCCTCCAAGACTGTTTATCTCTCTGCCTTCGCTAAAGTAAATAGTCCTCAGGCACCTAAGAGCAACTGTTCCTGAGCTAGATAACAAAGCTATCCAGAACACAGCTAGATAAACAGGGGAGGGAGACCTGGCCAGTCCCGGCTGGATAAAAGGTCCCCCAGATAGGACAGCAGGCAGTCACTGACAGTGTTCAAATACTATACCTTCACGTCCTTGTAAAGAAAGAGATAACCATCTCGTAAAACAAAATACCGGTCCTGAAACTTATTTCCAGACAGTATTTTAGAAGGCTCTTCCTTAATTCTCAAAACTCCTTCTTTGACACTCTCCAGCACGCTTCTCTCTGCAAAGCAAAGCAGGGCTTTTATAAGCTGGGCACATTATGACTTATTTGGAATGCAACATAAAACACTCACATATTTTCAGTTTTAACTTGTTTTCTATTACTAAGAAGTCTAAGGGGAATGTCTGAAAACAGAATGTGTCAGAATATTGCTTTTTATAGGTTTACTTGTGCTGTTCAATTCACTGCAGGCTGCTGACCACATGAAATGGAGCTGGTCCAAACGGAGAGAGGCAGTAAATAAAAAATACGTATCGGAATGTAAAGACTTTGTACAAGCAAAAAAAGTTAAATATCACTATTTAAAAATACGTATTACATGTTGAAATGATACCATCTTGAACATATGAGGTGAAATAAAATATACAAGTCATTTTACTTGATTCATTCTGGTTTTTAAAATGTGGTTACCAGGCAATATGAAATTACCTATGTGGCTCAGATTACATTTCTTCTGAATAACACTGATACAAACAAGACAAATAGAGAGATAAAAAAGGAAACTCAGGAGTCCAGGAACTCTTAAGAAGTAGAGAAATCCCTGTAAATATGAAACAGTAAGAGAAAGGAAGAAAGGCAACACTGGTAAGGTATAGCATTTAATAATATTTCTACTTCATGAGTAATACTGTCAGTGTGCTGCACTTAGACATCATTTCAACTAATTATACTCAAAACACTTGCTGACGAAACATCAAATTCATATTTTATCATGCATAAATGGGTCACTATATCTCCAGTCTAAATCTTTCCCCTGAATCCAGACATATATATTCAACAGCTTACTTGACAATTAAAGTAAGACAAAGAAACCTCAAGCCAAATAGCCACGACCTGGTCATCATGATCTGAGCTTTTGCATTTTCAGTAAAATAAAAATAAAGAGCCCTAACCTGTGGGATTGCTGTAACCTTGACACAGGATGAGACACCCAAAACGCTATACCAGAACTAGGAACTCAAAAAAAAAAAAAAAAAAAAAAAAGAAAGAAAAGAAAAAAGAACTAGGACCTCTAGCAATTTCTTGGTATTAAGGTGACACAATTTTATTGCCATACGTTGTTTCTGAAATTTGCAAAATTACTTGAAGACTTTTAGAAAGAAAAACTCTTTAAGTCTTAAACTAACCACCCTTGGTTGGTTTGGAGGAAAACCTTCACTTATGCAGCAAATAATAAATGTTCGCACTTATAATTACTGTTAAGAAAACAAAGTTAAAAATAGAAATGGCTCCTTATAACTTAAACATAAGCACAGAAAGACTGTAAACATAAATCCTCAGGACTAATCACATCACTGATCCCAACTACAAACAAAGGTTATTAACAGAGTCCAATGGTTTTCATGATATTCGTACTGACCACATACAGCAATGTTTAAATCACACTGCTATACTACTAGCTTCTGTTCAGGTATTAGGTAACTCTAAATTACTGGAAAAAATGTACTGCTAAAATTTGTCTTCTGGCACAATGTCTTACTATTCAATTGCATTGAGAAATTTTTTTTTGTTTTGTTTTTCATTTAATTAAAAGCATAATTGATAACATAATAAAAAGCCTACATTTATAGGGTACAATGTGATGATTTGATATACAATGTGGAATGCTTAAATCAAATTGATTAACAAAACCATCATCTCACTTATCTTTTTATGGTTAAGACATTTATAATATACACTTAGTTATTTTGAAATATACCCTTGCATTGTACACATTAGGTAAGAAATATTTTAAAGGATATTTTATAGCTAAATAAGAAGTATAGTGAGTGGCTCGGTGCCCATAGCACAGAGCCTATGGCACTGGCCACATGCACCGAGGGTGGTGAGTTCGAACCCAGCCCAGGCCAGCTAAACAACAATGACAATGGCAACAAAAAACTAGCTGGGCATTGTGGCAGGCACCTGTAGTCACAGCTACTTGGGAGGCTGAGGCAAGAAAATTGCTTAAGCCCAAAAGTTTGAGGTTACTGTGAGCTGAGACACCACAGCACTCTACCGAGGGCGACAGTGAGACTTTCTCAAAAAAAAAAAAAAAAAAAAAAAAGTATAGTAAGCCATTTGGAAAACATTGGATGAACTAATGTGATTCAGCTAATTTAGACGAGGAAAGAGGAGGGAGGCATTCATAATGCTTTGTTGATTTAGAAATAGGTAAAGGACCATATTTTATACCATAGAATATGGTCCCATGTATAACGCACACCCACGTTTCTGGCCCCGAATTACATCAATGTAGAATTAGTACTGCTCAGGTATAATGTGCATCCTATTTTCCCTCAAACATTTGGGCAGCAATGTGTGCATTACATAAGGCAAAATATGGTATTTTTTAAAGCATTAAATAAATTATAATCAAGTTAGGAGATACAGATATTGTATATTATTCACATTAAACAAATTCCATTCACACCTCTGAGAGTACCTTTTTCATTTCAATTCCTGTTCAGATTAATAAACTTTTCAAGTTTTACCAGTAAGAAATAAGCCTATATCCAGGAAAACCACTCACACGTCAAAGAAAAAGCAGACTTAGGAAATTATATTGTTTATATAATAAAATTAATTTTAATAATCATTGTATGTCGTTGAGGTTATAGTTACATCTTAGAGCACATATTATTAAGGGACTCAAGAGGTAAAGTTTGAGAAAAAACTTTGAAATATAAAAAATGTATGTTTAATATTAATATTTCAAAGACTTTCTAAAAGCTCTCACAATTAAATTTTTGTCTGCTCTCAAACTGTTCAAATAAATAGAAAGACACCCACCAATTAAAGTTTAAAATAAGCTACACACTTTGGAGAACACTGAGTGTGACTCTGCATGTAACAAAATCAAGATTATAAATTGAATGGGTACCAGTCATTCATTGTTCCAAACTAGTCAGATAATGAGTGATTCCTCCCCCAACTTTGGGATACTTAACTCTTATTTTTCACTCTCTTGACCTCCTGCTCTAAGGCATAGTGCACATACTTGTAATAAACACACGGGTGATACTTCAGAGTTTTCATAGTGTTCACATATATTTTCTCATGTGATTCTCATGCAACTTTCCAAAGCAGGGAGTACAACCAATATGATCTCATTTATAAATGTCAAAATTGTGGCTCACAATGATGATGTAATTAGAAAGCAACTAACTAGAATTAGTATTCAGATCTCTTCATATCGAACACAGAATTTAGTTTTCTAGTCTGAGATATTTCTTTTGTAGGTAATGGTCATGGTTATCATGATTACCACGGCTATCTTCAACCACAACAACCATCCATGTCCAGGTGCCTTTCCTGACTGCAGGCATTTTTCCTAAAACATCCTCCTTGGATGACATCCATGACATTGCCCTCCTCCTGGTGGTGTTGAACTGTTCCTCACAGGCCCTCCTTTGCTGTGTCCATTACTTACTGCCAGTGTTGTGTTCAGCTCTTTGATAGTCTTGCTCTAGAACTAACATTACATGATCTTGTAATCCGCCAATGCTAAAATCACTTTCATACAATTAACCTCATTGCTGTAAATGCTGTATTCCCTTCTAGACTAATATCCCCGAACACATTCAGACACCTAAAACCTAACACATCAAAAATAAATTCATTGAACCTATCCCTATGTTACTACTAACTTGCAAGCTAGTCTACTCTCCCTAATCTATCATCTCAGGAGGCATCCAAAACCATGAAATCGAGAACTACATATAGCTCTCATGGTCATAACCTAACAATTTCCCTTGAAAAGCAGTCCCTAACTAGATCAGTGGTTCTCAACCTTCCTAATGCCACGACCCTTTAGTACAGTTCCTGTGGGTTGCAATTCACATCTTGATAACCTCTGACCTAGATGAAATGGAACAGGCAGCCCTCTGAAATTTTGTCAGCACTTCCTTAGTCAAAAATGATTTTTTTTAAAGTTTGCTTAACATACTTTTAGTAAGAAAAAAATATATAGTTTTGTTACAGTAGGATAACACAAGAAAAACTAAATAAAGGATGATATCTCCTTGAATAAGAGACATTTGGTGTTAGCAGAAATGTCTATAATCATCTGGTTAAAATACTTTTCTGTGTTTGAACGTTCTCTAAAATTATCCTGTCCTGGAGGAGTCAATTATTTCATATTCATTTTTAGTCATATTTAAACAGCTTTCATACATTTAGATTTTCTTTTTTCTATGGATAAAGATGATACTTAACAATCCCTTAAATTTGTCATGGTAGATTCCTACATGAAACAGTGAGCTAATAAAAACTTCACAGTAGTACTTTTTCCCCTAAACAATCATACTATTTTAAAAAGTCAGGATGTTAATACTTGATAATAAATATCAATTTCAAAACCAAACCTTCCACTTCAAGTGATCTGGGTATTGCCTTCCATCCAATATATATCTTTGGCTTACAGAAGACTTG
This sequence comes from Loris lydekkerianus, assembly GCA_963574355.1. Lineage (NCBI taxonomy): Eukaryota > Metazoa > Chordata > Mammalia > Primates > Lorisidae > Loris > Loris lydekkerianus. Next base: position 24,329 of record CAUYPK010003219.1, read on the forward strand.
ATGAGGAGTAGAATATAAATTATTTTGACTAGACTATGATTCATGAACTCTTATTATTATTATTGTTTTGGCTAATTATTGTTTCCTTAAGTTTGTTGATAGTGAATGGCTCTGCTTCCCAGGTCTAAATTGCTGGAAGCAGTTACATTTTAAATTACTCCATTTCAATGCAAATTTAATTCCAAAGCATCTGTCATGTACAGCTATCTAAATTTAGAAACCCACAGGAATGTGCATTTGAGTTACATCTTATATCCTTAAAGTATTTTTTCCTCATTTAGATCATTAAGACTTAATTCTTATGTGTCATATTCTATTTGGGTAATTAAAAAGAAACTTAGTGTTTAAGACTTCAGTTATATAAAATTATCTGTGTCCTGATAGAAGCTATAAATTTATTATTTGCTTGTGATAGAGATGCTAAAACTTAACCCAAAATAAAAGACAATAACAGTGTTAAAACACTGTCTAATTAGAGAAACTATAGCAAAAACTAAATGGCACTTTAAACAAAATTTTATTCCTCTTAGTTCAATGTCTGTTACAATCCATGGAGTAGAAAAAAAATTGAGGACTATTATCTTTCTTTTCAAGTTAGTTAACACCTCATTACAATAATGGCAATGGCACAAAATGTTTCTAAGAAATAAACTGCTTTTGAAAAACAAATAATTTTAAAGCAGAGAAAATTCACTTCCTCCAATATACTTCTACAAAAGTAAAGTATATTACATCATTAATTAAATGAAAGAGCAGAAATTAAGTACAGGATGACTCTAAAATATATTCATTTTACCTTACAGATAAAAGTGAGAAAACTGAGAAAATCAAAACCCCTAAATTATATACTTATTATGTAAGCAAATACTCACATAATAAAAAACTTGCTGTGGTAAGAAAGTGATAAAAACATAATATGAAGCCAAAGAATATGTTTATAATTTGTTCCATAAATCAGAAAAACTCATTAATAAAAGCCAAGTCATATATATATATATATATATGGCTCATATATACATATATATACATACATACACACACATATTCATATGCAGATATAGATACAGGGATAAGGACAGAGATAAAGTAAAATTCGTGGCAATAAGGTGTTGTACAAAAGAACCCTACAAAGGATACTGTAGGCAACTTCATATTCTAATATAATGTTAACACATTAGCTATTTATTATTGAGAGAACATGTAGTTGCAACCTATTTCAAACTCTACTGATTTCTACTTAGCCCTAGGTTGGAAGAAGACCTCAAGAAAGAAAGTATTGGCATTGTTTCTATTTTTCTCTGAAAAACAGTTAAATGTTTAGAGATAGTTCTGGATTTTCTGTTAACAAATGACAGATAAATTACACTTAATTTACTTTCATTATTATTAGTATTATTTTTAGATTCCAATTTTGAACTACAGTAGATGTGATAAATGGAGCCACAATTCTGGATGAGGTGGTCATTATGATTGACTTAGGAAATATTTGCAAAACAAGGTCAATGTCTGACTGACCCAAAATCTACCACAAAATATACTTTATACAAGGCCTTATTATTAATATGCTGCCGGTTGCTGTAAGACACCAGTATTAGAAAAAATCATGGCTTACAAAATTGATTAAAACAGACCACAGACTCCTCAAAAGGACAATCTTAAATTCAAACAAATATAGAACTGACCATTATGAAAGAAATTATTTTGTTTTGGCAACATGAATATAAATCATAAAAATTTTATGAGCTAAAAAACAGAAATAGTTTGAACATTTCATAGGTACTCCTACTTTTGACCAAAAATATATTATTACATTAGGAAATGATCTAATTAACATATTGGCTGATGGTTTTCTCCTCAAACTTGTTTTTTTGTTTGTTTATGCAAAGAAGTTTAGTTTCCCAGCAGAAAGAACTACAAATGGTACAATAACAAAACACACATTGGTTTGGTAAACTCGGGTAGGACTAGTTTGGAGACTGAGATATGCTTTATGGCTCCATCCTGTTAGAGAAGTGAAGGAAGAAAGAGGGTGATACAAAAGTTTGTGGACATCGTACTCCACAAAATGTTTTATCCAAATCTGTGCAAATATCATTTTAAGTCTGTAAGTCTTTCTCTTGTGTTTGGAATCAACAATTTTTTTTTTTTTAATGCAAAATGATTTTCTAGACCTTACAGAGCCCTGATGCTCTTACAACAGAAGTGCTCATTTGTATTCTCAATAAAGAACACAGTGGACTGTGTGAATCCTCAGAACACCTAACCTTCCTACCAGACGTGGATAGAGCCAATACATGGTTTTTCACTGACACTTTTCTTCTTTGCCCTCCACAACAAAGATTTTACTCAGATACGATTATGTTCAATCAGCCCTGCTGGGTTTCCCCATCCCCTCAAAGATCAACAGCATTTAACAGTTTACGTGGTTTTACCCCACCCCCAACAATTCAAACTCATCCTTTATATCACAGCCATGTAGGATCTAATTTTTCATTCATGTAATAACAGAGCTATGTCTAGGTGGAGGCTTCAAACATTTTGAAATTGGGGGAATTACAGACATTTCAGACAAATGTTAGGGAAAAGAAAAGTTCTCACCAGAAAGATAATGAAAGATTAATAGAATTCAAGAGTTAGAGAGAGAGCATATTTTTATAGACCATCTAAAATTACGGTTTCTCCCTTGAAGAAATAGGTTTAGGCGAGTATTTTATGAGGAAAACCTCCCAGGCAATTGAAGCAGCTTCAAAAATAATTGGATTTAGCAGACATCTACAGAACATTACATCCCAACAAACTGAATACACATACTTCTCATCACCCCACAGAACATACTACAAAATCGATCACATCTTAGGTCACAACTCTAAGCTCAGTAAATTTAAAGGAATAGAAA
>CAUYPK010003220.1:0-18944 GCA_963574355.1 Loris lydekkerianus
AGATCAGGAACCAGGTAAGGTTGCCCATTGTCTCCACTGCTTTTTAACATTGTAATGGAAGTTTTAGCCATTGCAATTAGGGAAGAAAAGGCGATCAAGGGTATCCATATAGGGTCAGAAGAGATCAAACTTTCGCTCTTCACCGATGATATCACTGTATATCTGGAAAACACTAGGGATTCTACTACAGAACTCTTAGAAGTGATCGAGGAATACAGCAGTGTCTCAGGTTACAAAGTCAACATTCATAAATTTATATATACCAACAAGAGTCAAGCTGAAAAAACAGCCAAGGACTCTATTCCGTTCACTGTAGTGCCAAAGAAGATGAAATATTTGGGAGTTTATCTAACAAAAGGTGTGAAAGATCTCCATAAAGAAAACTATGAAACTCTAAGAAAAGAAATAGCTGAAAATGTTAACAAATGGAAAAACATACCATGCTCATGGCTGGGAAGAATCAACATTGTTTAACATTGTTAAAATGTCCATATTACCCAAAGCAATATTCAATTTTAATGCAATCCCTATTAAAGCTCCACTGTCATACTTTAAAGACCTTGAAAAAATAATACTTCGTTTTATATGAAAACAGAAAAAACCTCAAATAGCCAAGACATTACACAGAAATAAAAACAAAGCAGGAGGAATCACACTACCAAATCTCAGACTATACTATAAATCAATAGTGATCAAAACAGCATGGTACTGGCACAAAAACAGAGGTAGATGTATGGAACAAAACAGAGAACCAAGAGGTTAACTCATCTACTTACTGTTATTTGATCTTTGACAAGCCAGTTAAAAACATTCAGTGGGGAAAAGATTCCCTATTTAACAAATGGTGCTGGGTGACCTGGCTGGCAACCTGTAGAAGACTGAAACTGGACTAACATCTTTCACCATTAACTAAGATAGACTCTCACTGGATTAAAGATTTAAACTTAAGACATGAAACTATATAAATACTAGAACGGAAAGTGGGGAAAACCCTTGAAGAAATTGGTCTGGGCGAGTATTTTATGAGGAGGCAATTGAAGCAGCTTCGAAAATACACTACTGGGACCTGATCAAACTAAAAAGCTTCTGCACAGCCAAGAACACAGTAAGTAAAGCAAGCAAACAACTCTCAGAATGGGAGAAGATATTTGCAGGTTATATCTCCGATAAAGGTTTAATAACTAGAATCCACAGAGAACTCAAACATATAAGCAAGAAAAGAACAAGTGATCCCATTGCAGGCTGGGCAAGGGACTTGAAGAGAAACTTCTCTGAAGAAGATAGGTGCACAGCCTACAGACATATGAAAAAATGCTCATCATCCTTAATCATCAGAGAAATGCAAATCAAAACTACTTTGAGATATCATCTAACTTCAGTAAGATTAGCCCACATCACAAATTCCCAAGACCAGAGATGTTGGCATGGATGGGGAGAAAAGGGAACACTTCTACACTGCTGGTGGGAATGCAAACTAACATGTTCCTTATGGAAGGATGTTTGGAGAACACTTAGAGAACTAAAAATAGACCTGCCATTTGATCCTACAATTCCTCTACTAGGTATATATCCAGAAAACCAAAAATCACATCATAACAAAGATATTTGTACCAAAATGTTTATTGCAGCCCAATTCATAATTACTAAGTCATGGAAGAAGCCTAAGTGCCCACCAACCTATGAATGGATTAATAAATTGTGGTATATATGTGGCGAGCACCTATAGTCCCAGCTACTCGGGAGGATGAGGCAAGGGAATTGTATAAGCCTAGGAGTTGGAGGCTGCTGTGAGCTATGTGACACCACAGCACTCTACAGAGGGTGATAAAGTGAAACTCTGTCTCTACAAAAATAAATAAATAAATAAATAAAAATTGTGGTATATGTACACCATGGAATATTATGCAGCCTTAAAAAAGATGGAGATTGTACCTCTTTCATATTTACATGGATGGAGCTGGAACATTCTTCTTAGCAAAGTATCTCAAGAATGGAAGAAAAAGTATCCAATGTACTCAGCTCTGCTATAAAACCAAGTTATATTTTTCATATAAAAGCTATAACACAACTATAGCCCAAGAATATGGGAAGAGGGAAAAGGGAGGGGGGAGGGTGGGTGGGGGGAGAGTCATTGGTGGGACCACATCTACAATGCATCTTACAAGGGTACATGTGAAATTTACTAAATGTAGAATATAAATGTCTTAACACAATAACTAAGAAAATACCGTTAAGGCTATGTTAACTAATTAGATGAACATATTTCAAATTATATATAAAACCAGCACATTATACCCCACGATTACATTAATGTACACAGCTATGATTTAGAAATTAAAAAAATATAAAGAATTGCCCTTTCCTTCTTCCCCTCCACCTCCCACACTTTCCTATTAATATGGAGACTTAATTCTGGCTTTGGAAATAGATAACTCTACTCATTGTTAGAAGCCCTGGCACCAGGAGCGGTGGCCTGCATCCAAGGCAGCACTTCTGTGTTGCATGGCCAAGAGAAATCCCTTGAGGCAAAAGGAAGGGTCTCACTCTGTTGCCAGGGCTAGAGATAGGGTTTTTGGGAGATTTAAGAGGGATGACAAATCTACAAGGCTCAGTACAAAGCCTACCACCACATCGTGAAGGCTCAGTAAGTGGTTTTATGCCCACAGAGATGCCAGCAGGTTGCAGGCACAGTTTTCTCAGCCCAGCTCTGATGCCGGGCAGAGAAAGGAAGGGTGGTTGGCAGGGAGGAAGCTCCTGGACTTCCTAAGCTCTGAACTTAGGAGCACAATGTGGAGAGGAGGGCCACTCTGGCAGAATGCTCCTCTTCCAAAAGAGGTGGGGAAAATGTTGCTTTGGGAAAGATATTTAGTGTTTAGTCTTCTAGAAGCAGGTCAAACGTGTGAACAGGAGGCCACTGAACTTGCCCTGCTACGTGGCAGACCTGCTGCTCCTCTCTGCTCCCTCCCACCCCACCCCACCCCACAAGCATTCATTCTGCTGGCCCATCATCTTTGTGGGCCACATGGAGACCCTCATTTATACAGATCCTACAGATCCCAGGTAATTGCTCATCTTACGAAGCATCTTTATTTCAGCAGTTGATGCTGGGCATAGAACTGAAGCTGAGGGCCTCCATATGCCCACTTAGGTACACCTTGGTGAGAGCTGAGAGCTCACAGGTCACTAGTTCAGGATGGAGAGAGTTCATTAAACTAATTAATTGCCGAAGTGAATGTTGAGGAAGAGAAGGAAGGAAAATTTTACTAGAAACAAAAATTAAGGTTGGGTGTGATGGCTCACTCCTGTAATCCTAGCATTTGGGGAGGCCAAGGCAGGTGGATTCAGAGCTCAGGAGTTCCAGACCAGCCTGAGAGAGAGTGAGACTCTGTCTCTACTAAATACTCTACTAAATACCCAGGCATCGTGGTGGACACCTGAGGTTGAGGCGGGAAGATTCCTTGCGCCCAGGAGTTCAACATTGCAGTGAGCTATGATGACACCACTGCACTCTAGCCAGGGCAATAGAGCTTCAAACAAAACAAAACAAAAATTAACCACAGTAGAATGTTATTCAGCCATAAAAAGGAATGATGTGCTGATACATGCTACAGTGAGGGTGAACCTTGCAAACAATACGCTAAGTGAAAGAAGCAGACACAGAAGGCCATATTCTGTGTGATTCTATTTATGCCAAGTGTCAAGAGTAGGCAGAGGGACAGAGAGCAGATCAGTGGTTGCCAAGGGCTCAGGGCCTCGGAGGGCGAAGAGTGACCAGTAATGGGTACTGGGCAATGAAAATGTTCTGGAATTACACACTCGTGATGGTTGCCCAACATTATATCAAAATCACCACTAAATTTTATGCGTAGAAATCCTTAAAATGGTGTTTTATGTCATTTGACTTTTATCTCAGAAAAAATAAAAAACAAAAATTAAGCAATTAATTCCAGCACTCTAAAACAAATACCAAAAAGGTTATTACCAATAGGCATTTTAAAATATTTTTATGCTTATTCCAAATTTTCTACACAACCATGAATTGCTTTTTAAAAACACTTTGTTTTTACATTTTCAAAATAATTACAATTCACAGGAAGTCTTAAAGATACTACAGAGAGGGCCACTGTACTCTCAGTTTCCCTGGAAGGTTACAATTTTATAGAGTCAGGAAGTTGGCTTCAGTACAACGTGTATGTACAGTTCTATGCTATTGACCACAGGCCCCAGTTGTGTAACCTTCAGTGCAGGCACAAAACTCTTCTCCCCCGTGCTATCCTTTTATAATCACACGCATCTCTTCTTCTCCCTACTGATCCTAACCCTTCACAACTGCTCTCCATTCTTCATTTCTGAGATGGTGTCATTTTAAGACTATTCCATAAATGGAATCATATGGTATGTGACTTCTGAGGTTGGCTTTTTTCACTCAGCATAAAGGCTCTTGAGGTCCACCCATGTTTTGCGTGTGTCAGTAAGGTTGCTACTTTTATTACTGAATAGTATTCTACAGTACAGATGTGCCACAGTTTGTCTAACAATTTACTTATTAAAGGATAGTCTGGTTGTTGTTAGATTTGGGGTTTTACAGAAAAAGCTGTTATCAACATTTGTGTGTTTTATTTATTTATTTATTTATTTGGTAGCTGTATGTTTTCACTTCTCTGGGATAAGTTCCCAGGAGAAAAATTGCTGGGTTGTATGGGAAGTGTATGTGTAGTTTGTTTTTTTTTTTAACTGCCATATTAGTTTCCAGAGTAGCTGTACCATTTTATACTTCACCAGTGATGCCACAAGTCTTCCGGTTTCTCTGTATCCCTGCCATCCACAATTTTTTTTTTTTGAATTTTATTTTTTGCTGTTTTTGCTTTATTTGTTTTGAGGGGTGTTGTGTTTGTTTGTCTTTTTAGATAGGGTCTCACTCTGTTGCCAGGGCTAGAGAGCAGTGATGTCACCATAGCTCACTGTAGCCTCAAACTCCTGGGCTCAATTGATCTTCTTGCCTCAGCCTTGTGCATTAGCTGGGACTACAGGCATGCACCACCACGCCCACTAAGCTTTTTTTTTTTTTTTTTTGGTCGGGACAGGATCTCACTATGTTACTCAGACTGTTCTTGAACTTGGGCTCAAGCAATCCTCACCCCTTGGCCACCCAAAATGCTGGGATTGCAGGTGAGAGCCACTGTGCCCTGCCCACTATTTTTTAAATGTAGCTTCTCTAATAGGTGTGCCGTGATATCACCTCATGGTCTGAATTTGTGTCTCCTTAATGGTAGTGATGTTGAATATCTTTTCATGTGCTTATTTGCCATCTATACCCTTTAGTGAAATCTCTTCACGTCTTTTGTCCATTTTCTAATTAGATTGTTTTCACTGTTGAATTTTAACAGTTTATTGCAGATACAAATCCTTTGTGAGATGTGTGGTTTGCAAATATTTTCTTCTGAAGCCTGTTTCTTCATCCTTTTAACCATTTTTAAAAAAATTTTGATGAAGTCTAATTTGCTGATTCTTTTTCTTTTATAGATTGTGCGTCTTTGTGTTGTGTCTAAGAACTCTTTCTTCCTCAAGCTCCTGCAGATTTGCTCCTGTGTTTTCTTACAAAAGGTTTATAGTTACAAATTTCTTTTTGAAAAGGCTTTTTTTTTTTTTTAAATAGAAAAGAAATACATGCCAATTATGGATCCTTTGGAATAAGAAAAAAAGCTCAAAGGAAAAGTTTAAATCACTAGTAATAACTACATCCAGAAATATGTTTCACTATTAGATTTCTGAACTTGCAACTTTAATAAGAATGTGACCTCTTTTAAGATGAGAAAATAGAACCCCCAACAGTAAGCTGCGCTAGTGAGTACCAACTGGGAGTGCTGAAGGAGAGGTGTCTCTCTTAATGCTGCTATCAGCTGGGGGAGTTGCCATTCAGGAAAGACCAAGAACTACTGACCCAAACGGTAAAACTCATGTTTATGAACCACAGCTGTTAGTCACAGGCTGTAATTACCCCACCAGATAAAGAAGCTATTTAAGAGGGCAGGTTGCTACAGCTGAAAAGAAACAGAAAATTGAGTGTTTTTGGAAATTACAGGATTGTAACTAAGGGAAATGTCAGCTCTGAGATTGGAATGGTTCTTTGTGTACTTGCTGGCTTAAAGACAGACAGGCTGAATAAGCAAGAAGATGGCCAAGCCTATTTTGTTGGAGAGTAATCTGTTGAGTTTCCCTTTTTCAAGCCCTGGCATCTGAGAGCTACTGACAGTCACCTCCTCCCAGCCTCCCCACTTCTGATTCCTGGGTGCCTGGAACTCTGCTTTGTATCCCACACTCTTCACCTACCTGATTTGTGTCACATAATAACAGCTATGATCAAGGTAGTGAACTCCAGCTGCAGCTCCCATTCCCCCAACAAACCTAGCTAGTAAAAAAGTGTTACACGTCCAGAAATAGATCTCCCTACCTCCTATCCCCAACCTTCCAGGAAGCTGATACTTGAGTGAAATTTGCTATTTAAATTATTTTGTGAAGGTAAGAAGCAATCATGAGGGCTGCACCTGTGGCTCAGTGAGTAGGGTGCCGGCCCCATAAATTGGGGGGGAGGGGGAAGGGTGTGTTCAAACCCAGCCCTGGCCAAAACTGCAAAAAATAAATTAATTAATTAAATAAATTTTTAAAAAAAGAAGCAATCCTGAATTCAATTTGGTCAGTCTAGATGTTCATAGATAAGGTTTGTACCAAATAGAACATTGCTTGAATTTCTTAACTATGTATTTGTAAAGAAAATCTTATTTTTTTGATGACCAAAGAAGAATCCCTATTGTTTGTTGAATATTGAAGAATCATCTGTGGATGGTGGCAGGCACATAAAGTTCACAAATATTTATATTAAAAGTTAATTATATGGTAACAATTGCAAACTACATGTCCATGAAAAGGAATTGGTTAATGTAAGTTATTTTATCATTTTTTTGAGACAGAGCCTCAAGCTATCACCCTGGGTAGAGTGCTGTGGCATCATATCACAGCAACCTCCAACTCCTGGGCTTAAGTGATTCTCTTGCCTCAGCCTCCCAAGTAGCTGGGACTACAGGCGCCTGCCACAACGCCCAGCTACTTTTTGGTTGTAGTTGTCATTGTTTGGCAGGCCCAGGCCGGATTTGCACCAGCTCTGGTGTATGTGGCTCGCAATTTAGCTGCTTGAGCTACAGGCACCACCCAAGTTAATGTAAGTTATGATATACCCATACAAAAGCTTGGCATTTATTGCCATGGAAGGGTGCCTACATTTACAGTGGAACCTCCACAGCTGACCACCTCCTTAAGTTGACTAAACTTTCATAGACAGGAAATATATCATATGTACTTAATGGAAGTTCCTTGTATTAACCACCTCTGTGTGTTGACTGGTTTGTTACATTTCCCTGGGTGCTCAACTTACAGAGGTTTTACTGTATTGAATTGAACAGCAGGTTATAAACTAACATGGAGAATTTGATCCTATTTTTAAAAAGACATAGGAAAAGAAATATACCAACGTAACATTAGTGACGATCTCTGGATGATTAAATTACAGTGCATTTTATTCTTTCTTTGGTTTTTCAATATTGTATTGCATTAATAATCAGAAAAAGAGGATGAAGAGATTTTGATCAAAGGGTTCAAGTATTCAGCTGATAGAAGAAATAAGTTGTAGTGTTTGATAGATCAGTAGAGTGACTACACTTTACAACAATCTAGAGAGAGAAGAGAATAATTAGAATTTTCTAGCACAAAGGAAGATGAATATTTAAGTTGATGGATATACAATTACATATTAAATAGCTTTGATCTTTACAAATCTATGAATCTGTTCAATTATCACATATACCCTGAAAATACGTACATCTAATATGTATCAATGATAAATAAATACAATTTAAATACAAATACAATTTAAAAATAATCAGAAAAAGAAAACTAAATCTCGGGAAGGGTCACAGGGTGACATGTTAAACAGAGCTATATACGTAGTTTACCATTTTTATTTGTTAGTTTTATAACATAACTTCCAAAAAGTTGATAGTTACAAATATCCAAAAGGAACAAGAAATATATGATGAAAAGAGTTCTCTTCCTTATGAATCCCCAGAACTCCTTTCTCTACATGTAATTATTGTCAACAAAAATATATATATTGAAAGCAGAAATTGAACAGTGAGAGCAGATGGGAGATACAGAGGCTCCCTGGAAGAGACACGAGACGGCTTTGTCTAGACGCAAGTGAAATTCACCAGCCGGACGTTGCCCTTGCCACTCTCAGAGAATCCCCTCGTAATCACACACCCTTCACATGAATTTCATATAGCACATTTAGGCAGCCAGCGAGGCACAAAGGCAGTGGACATTGCTCGCTCCCTGCATATGCTTTGTAAAAAGTTTAGTAGTTGACGCCTTCTCATTTGCCATACTTCAGCTTAAATCCTCAGAGAACAGGTAAGTTGGCTAAATTGGCCTAGCCCTTCTGTTCTCTAGCACCATGCCATGATCACATGGGAGAGAACTTGTTATAATTTGTAAACTTTAATTTATTTATGTCTGAACCTTGCCCTCCTGCTCACCCCAGACTGCAACTTCTCTTGAGGGCAGGAACTATGTGTGTATACATTTAAATTCATTTTTATTTAGTCAGTTTAGAACTCCCAATAGGCACATAATAGCTGCTAAATGAATGAACAAGATGGGACATTTTACAAGTCCATCTTTGATGAGACTGGGCGCGTTCAGGGTGGTATGGCCGTAGACTACAAGTCCATCTTTGAAAGGAAATTTTGATTTTTTTTTTTTGTAGAGACAGAGTCTCACTTTACCACCCTCGGTGGTGTGCCGTGACGTCACAGGACCCACAGCAACCTCCAGCTCTTGGGCTTCCGCGATTCTCCTGCCTCAGCCTCCTGAGCAGCTGGGACTACAGGCGCGCGCCACAACGCTCGGCTATTTTTTGGTTGCAGTTCGGCTGGGGCTGGGTTTGAACCTGCCACCCTTGGTATATGTGGTGGGCGCCCTACTCACTGAGCCACAGGCGCCACCTGGAAATTTTGATTTTATTGATGTTTTAGATAATGGCTGACCCTAGAATGGTAGGTCTGTTTGTAGGTCTTTCTTTCATAGAATAATCAATGCACTTTTATTAAGAGCTTACTATTTGCCACGCCCTATGCTAGGCACTGGGACTAGAGGTGCCTTATGGAGTGCTCACTATAGCAAAGACGACAAAAACAGGAAACTATGATCTAGGGAGATGGAACCTCTGATAAGGGTAGTACAGGGTTTGGGGGAGCATTGCCACAGCTATTTCCTGAGCTTTATGGAAACTGCAGCTGATTTTTTCTCTGCCCAAGTTGCCCTGTGACATCCATTCAAGCTCAATCACCTCATACCCCAAATGCCAATTTGAGTTACCTATAGGTTTGTATACAAAGATCATAATCCACCTTTTTTAAAAGTAAATTCATTTCAGGTTAATGTGAGGGTACAATCAGGTCAAAATATTTGATTTTGTTCAGTAGAGTCCTTCTTGTGGTCGTGTCCCACACACAAAGGTGTGCCCAACACCCCCCCATGCCCATTCAGTGAGAGCGCCCCAACCCCCTTTCCCTCCCTCATCACCCCTCCCCTCAACTTGAATTGACATGAGTTTTTCAATGACAGGGGCTGTGCATCCGATCATCAACTGGCTTCATGTCAGAATTGAGTACGTTGGAGAATCGCTTTTCCATTCTTGTAAATGGTGTAAGAGATTGCCGCCGTAACAAAGAAGAAACCAGAGGGACAGTTCTTTTCATCCTATCTCTGCAAAGTAGGGTTTTACAACATGTAATCTTTTTCTTTCTCCTTTCCTCTATTCTTTCCTCCCCCTCTCCCTCCTTCTTCTGTCTTCCTCACACACAGCCCAGACACAAGACATTGAGAAGCAAATGTTTTCTGATTCCATGACTTCAGAGGATTAGTGCTCCTTTGAAAGTGATATTGTCACAGCCTTAATGTGTTTATGTGTAAGACAGACATCTTTATGTATAAGACAGTCGTGTCTGTGTGGGGAATGTGAACATCCTGGCCTTGTCATTTAGTAAGGTAGGAAGTTCAGCCGAGAGCGCCACATCCCTAAAGCTTTGAGGAATCTTGATTTGGGGGACGGAGGGAACTAGACAGGAGAGGGGAGATATCTTTTAAGGTTCTTTTTCTTTTTTTTTTTTCTAACTCTCCTGAGCTTAACTCCTACTCTCTGAGAAATAATCCCTTTCCAACCTAGCTGGGATGGCTGTCAGGCAGAGGCATCCTTGTTGAGGATAGCACTAATCAAAAAAAGGGTCAGGCAATTAGAAACTGCTGCTAAATCACGGAGACATCACAGTGAGATCCATTTTATAACCTGATGGCAAGACATCTATTTCAGACCCTGACACACCATCACAAAAGAAACAAAGTAGAGGGAGTGTTTTTCCCCATAATTTTTCTTGGTGTATCCAAAATATATCATGGAAATTAACCTTTTATTTTAACAATTTAAAAATTCTTTATTGTTCTTTGTAAATAACCCACGCTTACAGTAGCAAAATCAATACAAAAGTATATAAAGTAAAAAGTTAAAGCCTAGTCCCTTCTCCCATAGTCCCAAGAGTGGCACAGTCCAATAACATATCACCCGAGGCACTATTTTAAAATGTTCTAGTAGCCACATCAAAAAAAGTAAAAAGAAACAGGTGAAATTAATTTTAATTATGTATTTTATTTAGACCAACGGATCCAAAATATTATTTCAACAGGTAATCAATAATAAATTATTCATAATCAAATTATTAATGACAAAATTATTATTGAGATTTTTTTCATTTTTTTATACTAAGTCTTCTATATCTGGTGTGTATTTTACACTTACAACACATCTTCTCGATTTGGATGCTAAAGTTTCATTGGAAATACTTGATCTGTATTTAGATTTCATAAAACAAAGTAGGTGCACACACCCAAGTTGTCGGAAACATACTTCAGAGTTTTCTGATAACTGAGTCAAGTACTGGTTTTTAAATTAAATGTGGAGTAATTAAAATTAAATAAATTAAAGAATCAGTTCTTTAGTCTCGCCAGCCTCATTTTGAGCACTCAGTAGCTACATGAGGCTCCCAACTATCCCCACTGAACGACACAGCTCCACAGGGAGCTTCTCTGAGAAGTTTGATGGGAGAGCTTTTTTGTGATCATACTAAATATTTTATTCAGTGATCTGATTTTTTTCACCTTAAGTTCTATCTTAGATATTTTTCCTTTTATGCATAGGGATCTGCATTCTTTATAATGGTCGTGTGGCAGATTTATTTAACCATTTCCCTACTAGTGGGCATATAAATTGATTTTGATGTTTTGCAGTTATAAACATCTGGGTTTGCACATGTACTATCAATAGTAAATATAGAATACATTTCAAGAATGGACACTTCCGGGCCAAAGGGTATGCCCATTAAAATATCTGAAAGCTAATACAAATTACCCTGACAATAGTTGTGCCAATTTTTATCATACACTCTTTGCTGGTGGTCCTCTCTAGCATCTGTACATGCTGTCAATGCCAGAATCATAAAATATTGGAAAGAAAGGCCTTAGAGATGATCTATCCCTGTTGTTTCATTTTAGGGACCAGGAAAGTGAAGCCTAGGCGCAGGAAAGGAGCTACATGCAAGATGTATCCGGGTACAGCTCTGACTGGAGCAGCTCTTCAGCCTCTTGCCCTCTGCCCGGGGTGTGCAGAGGGCCTAGCGGCATCTTCCCAAGGCATTCTCTAGAAGGTCATTCCTCCTCCTGCTCAGGGGGCCTCCCTTCGCTCCCCCTGGATCATTATCAGCCCAGCGCTGGCGAGATCAGCAGGCTTTTCAATGGAGCATCACACCACGCCTTGCTAAGCAAGGAGCGCACAGCCAAGGGAGATTTTCCTTGACATTTGTATCCAAAATTGCATTCAGTCTGCTCAAATGCTTGCTACACTTTCAAAGTGTGCCTTTCCTCCCTCCCTTCTGCTCAGCACAGCCAAGCCATAGACCTAGGCAAGAAATAAAAAAAAATAAAATAAAAAAGAGATACTGTATTTTGTTGCATACAGAAATAACACCTCACTGTTCAGCAATTTTTGGTGGGCCAGCTCAGAAACGCTTTACCTCAATAAGAGTCACTTGGGAGGGCACAGGGAAAAGGCCCTTCTGGGGCCACACTCAAGCTGGTGGAATTTGACAGAGTCTATGAACACAAGTGCCATCTCATCTCATGGAATCCTTGCAAGGCCGGCTGAGTAGGGAGCTTACAGGGCTTTTCATGCTCAAATGCTCACTGGTGGCAAAGCCAGGGCTAGAAACCATCGCTCCTGATTTTATCTCCTGATGCTTTCCTCAGTCCTTTGACATTTGTATCCAAAATTGAATTCAGTCTGCTCAAATGCTCGCTACACTTTCAAAGTCTCATTTACAGGCATTAAAAACAAAACAAAACAAAAAGCCAAATCCACGTGTGTATGTTACCCATTTATTTTTAAAAAATCAACTCTGACACTTTAATGCTATTTACTTTTCTTCCTCTCTTGACTTGCATCTCCTCCTCCTGCCTAATTACAATGCCTTCTTCAAACAGAAGGAGAGGCTCCACATAGTTTATGCTTCTATACCTGGTGCCTCTTTTTGGTCCTGCTTTTTATTTTTCTGATATATATATATTTTCTTTCTTTCTTTCTTTTTTTTTCTTTTTGAGACAGAGCCTCAAGCTGTCGCCCTGGGTAGAGTGCCGTGGCATCACAGCTCACATCAACCTCCAAATCCTGGGCTCAAGCGATTCTCTTGTCTCTGCCTCCCAAGTAGCTGGGACTACAGGCACCTGCCACAACGCCCAGCTATTCTTTGGTTGTAGTTGTCATTGTTGTTTGGCAGGCCCGGGCTGGATTAGAACCCACCAGTTCTGGTGTATGTGGCTGGCACCTTAGCCACTTGAGCTATAGGTACAGAGCCTGTTCTGATATATTTTTATTCTGGAAAGAAGGAAAAGAAGTATCATAGTAGGAAAAGATGGTGAGAGTGAAGGAAGGATGCAGATATGCAAAATAAGGAGTTATTTCATATTGCATCAACATGTCACAATAAAATGGGCTTCTGACTTTGTCTTGCTTGGCACATCGTCACCCCTATAAGCAACTGAACAGGCCTTATTGATTTTTACCTCCGCAATATTTCTCAAGTCCATCCATTTCTTTCCATTTCAACCATCATCAGACTGATTCAATCTTCCCCCAGCTGGCTCCCACCAGTTGCCTCTCCAGTGTGTTTCCACACTGTAGACAGAGTGATCAAAAATGGACTTTCATACCTCATGTTAAATCCTGTTGAAAATAATAAAAATAATCATCATCACCATTGTTAAAATTTCTGAGCACTTAGTACACAACAGGCACTATGTTTAATGCTTTTGTGCCTAATCACTTAATCCTCACAATCTCCCCAGAGGTAGATATTATTATTATTATTATTTTAGAATGGAAGACCTCGAAGCACAGAGATGTATGTGATTTGCACAAGGACACACAGCACTTTAAGTGACAGAACCACTTTAAGACCCCATCTAAAGGTGTTATCAAAAAATACCCCAGTAATTAACATTTGTGTATATGGCAATGCAGGAGGGCTCGCAATCAAGTGTAAATGGTTGCGCAGACCCCAAAGGACAGCAAGTGAACTGCTTCTCACTGATTGATTGGAAGTAGGTGTTCTGACTGCTGGGTTGAGAAGGATTGTGAGGCTGCTGCTGGCTGGGTCCAGTGGGAAACTAGGCTGGATTAATAGGGATGCCTGTTTTAGGCTGGATCCTGGTTAGAGTGGGGCGTGTACTTGTTTTCTATTGCTGGTGCCACACATTAATAGGAATAGCTTAAAATAACAGAGATTTATTACCTTACAGTTATGGAGATCAGAAGTCCCAAATGAGGCTAAAACCAAACATCAGCAGCTTTGCATTTCCTTCTCATCACACTTGTGGAGAAGTCATTCCTCACCTTTTCTGGTTCTCCTGAAGCTGCCTGCATTCCCTGGCTTGTGGCCCTTTCCAGCAATGGCATCCTTCTCACCAGGCCTCTGTTCTCACACCTCTGACTCTAATCCTCCTGCCTCCCTTTTATAAGAACTCCTGTGATTTCCAGCCCCACCTGGAAAATTCAGGATAATCTCTTCTTCACAGAATTCTTATTGCAATCACATCTGCAAAGTCTTTTTTACCATGGAAGGTAACATATTCACAGGTTCTGGGGATTGGGGAGGTGTTATCTTTGGTGGTGTCATTATTCTGCCTACCATAGGGGGCGATAGCATTGTGTGGTGTGAGTCCTTCCCTGGAACCAGCTGTGAGCACAGGGACTCTGGTCTTATTTACTTTGGTATCTTTCATGTCTGCCACCCAATAGGTGTGCAAACCTTTGATGAATAAGTGAAAGAACTAGAAAACAAAGACACAGAATAATAAGGTGTCTGCCTAAGGAGTGCAGGGAAATGCTGCCCCTTTTAACATGGAAATTTGGGGGAATCTTTTTAAAATCTTAATGGGAGGTTCCACAGTTTGGGCAATGCCAAAATTTATGGCAGTAACTGAGATGAATGTTAATCTCAGCATCACTGTCTTTTTTTTTTTTAATTAAATCATAGCTGTGCACATTAATGCCATCATGGGGTACAATGTGCTGGTTTTATATACAATTTGAACTGTTTTCATACAACTGGTTAGCATAGCCTTCGCAGCATTTTCTTAGTTATTGTGTTAAGACATTTATAGTCTACACCTAGTAAATTTCACACGTACCCTTGTAAGATGCACTAGGTGTGGTCCCACTGATTACTCTCCATCCATCCATCCTCCCCCTTCCCCTCCCTCTCCCCTTTCCCCTATTATGCAGCCTTAAAGAAAGATGGAGACTTTACCTTTTACATGTTTACATGGATGGAGCTGGAACATAGTCTTCTTAGCAAAGTATCTCAAGAATGGAAAAAAAAGTATCCAATGTACTCAGTGTTACTATGAAACCAGTATCATTGTCTTTTCATTGCACCAGAGGGCAGAAGTCTGTTAAAGGAGTAGGTAGAATCCACTTTCTTCTACCACAGATGGTGGGAAGGAGGAGTGAGTTACAAGACCAGGGAAGGGGTCCTTCAGTCCTCCCTGGAGAGAATACTTCTCCTTTCTTAGCTGTCACAGTTGTGCCTGGAGCAACACCACTCAGTTCCAGATAGCTGGATCTCCCAGGAACTCCTCCTTTGCTCCAGATCTAGTTCAAAATTCAAGACATTCACCTGCCACCTCTCCAGCCTCGCCCCTTATGCTCACCCCACTCCTGTCTCACTGGCCTCCCCCAGAAAATTCACAGCCAACCACCTTCCTGCTCAGAGCCTTTTCACATGCTATTCCCTAATTCTGGAATACCCCTGCCAGTTTCTTTTGCCCAATTAATCCTTACTTATCCTTTTGAGGCTTAATTTAAAAATCACATCCTGAAAGATATTTATTGTTTTTTCCTTTCAAATTTAAATCAGGATCTTCCACTCCCCCTCCAGGTCATTAAAAAAAAAAAAAAAAAAAAAAAAGCACAGTGTCAGGAACTGGGGCTCACACTGCTTGACTTTGAATTCTAACTCTTCCACTCATTAGCTGTTGATCTCAGGTAAGATGTACTTACCTCATGTCTCTTTTCCCAAATGGGGCTAATGGGGGAGGCCGAGGCAAGTGGATTGCTTGAGTTCAGGAGTTCAAGACCAGCCTGAGCAACAGTGAGACCCTGTCTCTAAAAAATAGATAGGTGTTGTGGTAGGCGCCTATAGTCCCAGCTACTTGGGAGGCTGAGGCAAGAGGATTGCTTGAGCCCAAGATTTTGAGGTGGTTGTGAGCTATGATGCCACAGCACTCTACCAAAGGCAACAGAGTAAGACTCTGTCTCAACAAAAAAATTTAAAAAATAAAATAAAATGGAGTGGTGCCTGTGGCTCAAAGGAGTAGGGCACTGGCCCCATATCCCGGAGGTGGCGGGTTCAAACCCAGTCTTGGCCAAAAACTGCAAAAAATAAATAAATAAATAAATAAATAAATAAAAATGAATAAATAAATAAATAAAAAATAAATAAATATTGTGTGGTGCAAGTACACAATTTATAGAATAAACTTTCTGTAAAAAGAAAAATAAAAACAAAAAATAAAATAAAATAAAATAAAATGGGGCTAATGGTAGCACCTAACAGCAAAAGATTTTTATGAGGATTAAATGAGATAATCCATGTAGAAAGTTTGGCTGAGTTCCTGTACTATTTATTTTCCTTCATAAAGGAAGCATTTATCAAAATCATAACTGTAAAATTATTTTTGTTATTATTTGCTTAATGTCTGTTTTCCTACATGCCATACAGTCTCGTTCTCCATTGTACCCGCAGTGTCTAACACACTGCCTGTCGTGTTGTAGGCTATCTGTAGATACTTCTCGGACGGATGGATGGATGGATGGACATATGACCTATTCCTGGGCTAGGTCCCATAAAAAGTACCCTTTTGTCAGGAAATAATCAATATTATTAAAGAACACTGTGTAGAAATTTTTGGTTGTCATAATTTGAACTTATTAAGGGTTTAAAGTGAAAGCTTGTTGGGTACAACACTCAGCATTTTTCCCTTTCTGGGGCCTGTTCTCATGCAGGGCCTTCCGATGCTCATTGCCAGGCAGATTTATGAAACATCTCAACAGAGCTTACATTCCATATGGTACAATTTACACATTCCTGCTGGGGTCAAGGTGGGGAATGGCATGCGTGCTAATAGCTGCATTTCTCACATGAACTTTCATTTAAACCCTTTTTCCAGCTCATTTTACCAATGCGCTATAAAATAGTTTTATAAACGATTTTTTCAAGGTCATGAATGAATGCTTCCTACCATTTTTAGAGGAGTATAAGTCCAGAAAGGGCAACTGGAGGTTTCTTAGCTTAGCCCCTTCCACCAGCTGGATTTCTAGCAAATCTCAAAACAAACAAAGGACAATTTTCAGTGGGTTTCACAACCTCTCTCTAGGTTCTGCCTTCCTTAGGTCTCAAGGAAACTGTGACTCCTATGAGTCAGTTGTGAATATTTTATTCTAAGTGTGTTTGAAGTCCTAGAAAAGGTGCTCTTTTGTAGAGAATATCCAACAAAATTGTTGAATCCAAATAGCCACGGTTGTCGCTGGAAACCGCCCACAGACTGTTTGCTTCCTGGCCTTGATTTTCTTTCTGACCTGAATTGTCAGTCAAACCCTATCTTTGTTCCATTTGTCAAAACACCATTGTTCTCTCTCCTCCCCATGGCAGTTTCTTTTCTATTGTTAAAACAAAAATCAAAAGTCAGAGCAGCCTTGGGTTGATGGAAGTGGGTCTTCTTGACTGTGCAGTCTGGTTTGTGGCCCTGAGCCAGTCTCATCTTTGGTGTTCACACAAGTGGAAATAGTCGCCTGCCAAACAACTTTGGCTCCAGCAGGAGACCCACAACTCACAAAAGAGTTTCTGTCACTAACTGTTCTGTGTCAGGGCCACAACATGTCAGGGGGTGGGTTTTTACAACGGGGCAATCTCTTCTCCCAGCTGTAATATCTTTATGTAAAATAATACGTTTATTAGGAATAAAACATTATTTATCTACAAGAAACGCCTGGGAAGTCTGCTTTATGAGGGGTCTGTGGCCCCAGGTTGTTAGACACATGCTGTTTAGTGTTAACTGGGTCCATGTTGTTCAGGAATCTCACCTGCAACTTTCACATGGGGATGGAATAACTAAGACATTTTATAAACTGAGGAAAAATATTATACTTGTGGATCCTTCCACAATAATGAATTATTTTCTTCTCATAGCTAATGTTATTTGCCTGAAGAATGCGTTTTAAGACAATTTAAAATACACCACCTATGGTGGCACCTGTGGCTCAAAGGAGTAGGGCGCCGGCCCCATATGCTGGAGGTGGCAGGTTCAAGCCCAGCCCTGGCCAAAAACTGCAAAAAACAAACAACAAAAAAAAACAAAAAACACCTATGTTAGGGTTGTTGTTGTTTTGAGACACAGTCCCCCACTCTGGTTCCCGGGCTAGAATGTCATGGTGTCAGCCTAGCTCACAGCAACCTCAGACTCCTGGGTTCAAGCGATCCTCCAGTCTCAGCCTCCAGAGTAACTGAGACTATAGGTGCCCTGCCACAACTCCTGGCTAATTTTTCTTTCTTTCTTTTTTTTCTCTCTCCCTTTTTTTTTTTTTTTTTTAGTAGAGATGGTGTCTTGCTCTCACTC
This sequence comes from Loris lydekkerianus, assembly GCA_963574355.1. Taxonomy (NCBI): domain Eukaryota; kingdom Metazoa; phylum Chordata; class Mammalia; order Primates; family Lorisidae; genus Loris; species Loris lydekkerianus. Next base: position 18,334 of record CAUYPK010003220.1, read on the forward strand.
AGGCTGGTCTCGAATTCCTGAGTTCAAGGGGTCCTCCCACCCCACCCTCCCAGGGTGCTTGAATTATAGGCATGAGCCATCATGCCTGGCCCTCCTATGTTAGATCGGGTTCCAAATTCTGCTTTTGAAAAAAATTATTTCTCAAAAAACTGGTAAGTAATTTTTCTAAAATTTGCTGAGATGCCTTATTAAATAGGTTGATTCCTGATTTTACCAAAGATTAAAGGGAATTGAATTGGGCACTTTTAGGGGACTCCTGAAGAAAAGGTTCTGTCAATTTCCAGAGGGAAAACAAGCAAGTTTCACATATGGGCTCAAGACTCAGAATGGCTTTTGAGAAATCTATGGCTATAGAAATGCTATAAGCTAAAAGCAAAGAGCAACGTCTTCTGTTGGGCCCTGCCATGCGCCTGAGGCCTAGTGCAACTTCCCAAGCCTAACTAGAAGTAAATCCATCCAGCTACTTCCGCATAGCAATGACTCAGCAAGGCCCAGCCTGAAACTGCCTCTACCTAGATACAGCCAACGTGGTACCATGCCATTGGCCCAACCCTGTCACGCACCTCATCCCCCGCCTTCTTTCCCCGCCCCTTCCCCATGCTCTATATAAG
>CAUYPK010003221.1:0-41786 GCA_963574355.1 Loris lydekkerianus
CATCTAACAAGGGTATATAAACTTAGTAAATGTGGAATGTAAATGTCTTAACACAATAACTAAGAAAATGCCAGGAAGGCTATGTTAACCAGTGTGATGAAAATGTGTCAAACGGTCTATAAAACCAGTGTATGGTGCCCCGTGACCACATTAATGTACACAGCTATGATTTAATAATAAAAAAAAATAAAACTACACCTTCAAGTCTTAACTTTCATGTGAAACACATGAAAATGTGTCCCATTAGTCAATCTCTCTGTGATTGCCGTTGCTATAGATATTTTGAAATTCTCAATCTAAAATAAGAATAAAGACGAGAAGGGATCTTGGAGAGAGGTAAACTGGGTAAAAACGTTATAAGTGAAACCTTTTCAAAGACAGACATATTATTTGAGTAATAAACAAAGTCCAGTGCTTTAACAGGAGCTATAATTATTTTGTTAGATTTCTAAAATCCTTGGGGAGCAGCATTATGAGATGAGGAAGAAGATACTTAGGAGCTGGCCCTTTCCTCGCCCCAAGTCCTGGCTACCAGGCTTTGCCTCCTGGGAGTAAGGACACTCAGGCAGCTCCCCGTGTCCAAGGCTCTGGATACCTCATCCACAGCCACGTAGTATCTAAGATGCCCTGTACAGAAAGAAGGTTGTACAGTGTTTGAATTTGAAGCTGGAAATTAGAACAAGCCTGGGTATAAATTGCAGTTCTGCTGCTTTCTTATTATTATTATTTCTAAACATTACAGAGGTAGAAATGTTTGATTACAGGGGTCACTTTTGTAATGCTTAACTCAGGACCATCAGTGTGCCCATCACCCAAATACTGCTCATCGTACGCTTTCGGCAGGTTTTCACACATCCCTCCCTCCCCCGACCCCATGCTTCATTTCTACTGAGTTTTTACTTCCTCTGTACTCACGTTTGTTTGTTGGTCATTTCCAATTTAACAGTGAGTATGTGTGGCATTTGTGTTCCCATGTTTTAGAACAGTGATCTTCAACCGGTGTGCTATGATAGAATCTTAGTTGTGCCACAAAACATTTTCATATATTAGATTATTTTTGAAAGAAGTAGAAAGCATAGTAAGGGTTCTTTCTTTACCTTTTTCTTTCTTTTTTTTTTGATCAACATAATTCAAGTGAGCTGCGGAAGTTTAATGATAGGTTCTAGCGTGCTGTAGATAAATATGGTTGAAGAACTGTGCTTTAGAATAATGGTTTCCAGTTCCATCCAAATTCTTGCAAAAGGCATTAATTCATCCTGTGTTGTGGCTGAGTAGTACTCCATGGTACACACAAACCACATTTTGTTAATCTACTCATGAATTGATGAGCACTTGGATTGATTCCACATCTTTGCCATTGTGAATTGTGCTGCAAAAAACATTTGTGTGCAGGTGTCTTTTTGATAAAATGACTTCTTTTCCTTTGGGTACATCCCCAGCAGTGGGATTGCTGGATCTAATGGTGGGTCCACTTGCAGTTCTTTGAGGAATGTCCACACTGTTTTCTATAGATGTTGTACTAAATTTCAGCCCCACCAGCAGGGTATAAGCATTTCTCCCTGCATTCACACCAGTATATCTAGTGTATTCCCTTTCCTTTTTTTTTTTTGACAGCTTGCTCTGTCCCTCAAGCTGGAGTGCCATGGCATCATAGCTCACAACTCAAACTCTCTGTACTCAAGCAATCCTCCTGCCTCAGCCCACCAAGAGCTGGCGCTACTGGTACCTGCAGAAATGCCTGGCTAGATTTTCCATTTTTAGTAGAGGGGGTTTCACCCTTGCTCAGGCTGATGTATAACTCCTGAGCTCAGGACATCTCCCCGCCTCAGACCCCCAGAGTGCTAGGATTATAGATGTGAGCCACCCCCGATGTTTTCAGAGTTCGTCATGAAAGCCGTTCTCACTGGGTAAGGTGCTACCGTATGGTAAGGTCACTGTGCTTTCAATTTGCATTCCCTGATGATTAGGGACACTGAACATTTTTCATAACCATTTGTCTATCTTCTTTAGAAAAGCTTCTGTTCTTTTGCACACTTTTTAATAGCGTTCTTTGTGTTGTTTTTTTAACTTGGTTCTCGTTGATTTGCTTGAGTTCTTTGTAAGTTATGGTTATTAGGACATTATCAGATGTATAGCTCGCAAATACCTTCTCCTATAGGTTGTCTATTTGCTCTATTGATTATCTTCTTAGCTGTGCAGAACCTTTTAATTTAATCAAGTCACATTTATTTATTGTTGTTGTTGCTGTAATGCCATTCAGTGCTAGTCACAAATTCTTTGCTTGGGCTGATATCGAGAAGTTTTTCCTACGTTTTCTTCTAGAATTCTATGGTCTTCATGCTTTATACTTGGATGGCCACATTCAGAAGAATGAAACAGGACCCGTGTCTCTCACCACTCACAAAAATTAATTCCAGATCCAACCCTCCTTTTGTATGTTTGAGCTTCAGTTTTCAAGCTGATAAAATGGAGGGAATAATAAAACCCACCCCACTGAATGGTGAGGATAAAATGAGATAGTGTGTAGAAAGTACCTGGGCCAGTTATCAGTGCCTGACTTTTTTCTTGTTTTGCAGTTTTTGTCCAGAGCTGGGTTTGAACCCAGCACCTCCAGCATATGGGGCTGGCGCCCTACTCCTTTGAGCCACAGGTGCTGCCCAGTGCCTGACACTTTTACTTTTGCTGTTATTACTCTACTTTAGGTTTTCTATTTATAGGCAAACCTCAAAAGTACTGCAGTTACAATCCCAGAGCAATGCAATAAAATAAATATCACAACAAGTGAGACACAATTTTTTTAGTTTACCAGTGCATATGAATGTCATGTTTAAACTATGCCACAGTCTATTAAGTATGCAATAGCATTAAGTCTAAATTGCAATGTATATATCTTAATTTTAAAATATTTCTAAAAATGCTAATGGTCATCCAAGCCTTAGCGATGTCATAATCTTTTTCACTGGTGGAGGGTCTCGCCTAGATGCTGATGGTGCTGACTCCTCAGGGAGAGGGATGCAGAAGATTGGGGCACCTTAGGCAATTTATTAAAATAACACAACAGTGGACTTCTCCCCTCATGAAAGATTTCTCTGCAGCATGTGACGCTGCTTGATAGCATCTTACCCCCAGTATAAATTCTTTCAAAATTGGAATCAGTCCTCTCAAAGCCTCCTGCTGCTTTATCAACCAAGTTTAGGTAAATATTCCGCATCTTTTGTTGTGTCATTTCAACAATGTTCAGGACTTATTCACCAGGAGTAGTTTACACACCAAAAAACACATTCTTTGCTCATCCGTAAGAAGCAGCTCCTCCTCATCTGTTCAAGTTTTACCATGATGTTGGAGCAATTCAGTCACATCTTTCGGATCCACTTCTAGTCCTAGTTTTCTTGCTATTTTTACCCCCTTTGCAGTTACTTCCTCCACTGAAGTCTTGAACCCCTCAAAGTCATCCACGAGGGCTGGAATTAACCGCTTCCAATCTCTTGTTCATGTTGATATTTTGACCTCTTCCCCTGCATAACAAGTGTTAACTAATGGCATCTAGAATGGGGAGTGAATCCTTTAGAGGTTTCAGTTTACATTGCTGAGATTTATCAGAGGAATCACTTTCTGTGGTACCTCTCACTGTACGAAGTGTATTTCTTGAATAATAAGACTGGAAAGCTGAATTTACTCCTTGAACCATGGGCTGAAGAAGAGATGTTGTGTTAGCAGCATAAAAACATTAATCTCCTTGTATATCTCCATCAGAGCTCTTAGGGACTTATCAATTAGAAGTAATATTCTGAAAGGAATCTTTTTTTTTTCCTGAACAGTAGGTCTCAATAGTTGGCTTAAAGTATTCATTAGATCATACTATAAACAGATGTGCTGCCATGCAGGCTTCATTGTTCCATTTATAGAACGCAGGCAGAGTACATTTAACATAATGGTTAAAGGCTCTGGGACTTTCAGAAAGATAACTGAGCCTTGGCTTCGTTAAAGTCACCAGCTTCATTAGCCTCTAACAAGAGGGTCACCCTGCCTTCGATGCTTTGAGCCAGCCAATGACTTCTCATCTCTGACTATGAAAGTTCTAGACAGCATCTTTTCCTAATATAAGCCTGTTTCATCTACACTGAAAATCTAATGTTTGATGCAGTCACCCATTAGTATCTTAGCTAAGATCTTCTGGATAACTTGCACATTGTACATCAGCTTCTTTCCTTAAACGTCATGCACCAACCTTTGCTAACCTCAAACTTCCCTTCTGCATCTTCCTTACCTCTCCCAGACTTTAGTTCACAGAATTAAAGAGAGTCAGGACCTTGCTCTGAGTTAAGTTTTGGTTTAAGGGAATTCTTTAATCTTCTATCCAGACCAATAAAACTTTCTGCACATCAACCATAATCCCATTTTGCCTTTTCATCATTCATGTGTTCACCGGAATAGCACTTTTAATTTCCTTCAAGAGCTTTCCTTGTGGATTCACAGCTTGGATAACTGTTTGGCAGAAGACCTCACTTCTGGTCTACCTTGGCTTTTGACATTCCTTCCTCATTAAGTTTTATCAGTCCCACCTTTTGATTTAAAGTGAAAGACACACTGCTGTTCCTTTCACGCTGCTCCTCCTTTCATTTAAATACTTACAAGCCATTGCAGGGCCATTAATCAGCCTAATTTCAACACTGCTGTGTCTCAGGAAATAGGGAGGCTCAAGGAGAGGGAGAGAGATGAAGGTACAGCTGATTGGTGGAGGAGTCAGGACCCACACAATATTAAGTGGGTTCTCTTATACAGGTGCAGTTCGTGGCACCCCAAAACAATTAAAGTAGTATCATCCACATCACCAGTCACAGATTACCATGGCAGATACAATAACAACAATGAATCTTGAAATATAGTCAAAATGTGACACAGACACACAAAGTGAGCACATGCTTTGGAAAAATGACACCATTAGACTTACTCGATGTGGCTGCCACATCCCTCTATTTGTAAAAAAATGTGGTATCTGCCAAGTGCAATAGAGTGAAGCATGATAAAACAAGGTAGGCCTGTGTGTGTGCATGCGCACATGTGTGTATGTGTGTGTGTGTGTGTGAGTACGTGTGTGTAAAGAGAGAGAGAAAGGGAGGGAAAAGCAGGAGGGAGGAGAGAATACAGAAAAGAAGAAAATGCCAAAAATTGCAGACAAGCTCCAGGACATTAAGCCTATGTCAACCGCCTTTAGCTGCATGATATCCTATCACCATATAATCATATAGGTCGTACCTAACCTGATGCATAACAATGCACCAATTTCACCAAGTACATCCAAAGACTAGAAACACAGGCAGAATTCTATTCGGTCAAAACGGCCTCTGCAGAAGAAGTCAACAGAACTCCCACAGACGTAGACTTTCCCTTCCTCATTTCCACAGCCAGCACCTTCAACCTTTCTGGGGTAAGGTCGACCCTGCTCTAGGGGTGTGACATGGCCTCCAGATCCAGCAGAGGAGCGTGATCAGGGATTCCCCAACATGTCACAGAATTCTCTAAAGCCCACAACTGAGGGACAACATGTAAGGGATATTTTTGCAAATTTTGATAAACACATTTTAAAGACCTAAACAGAACAACAGCAGCAAGAACAAAAGCGCCCTGTGATACCGATTACCGTATTTTAAAGCATTGTCCTGAGCATTGTCTCCAACATCTGGTCTTGGTTTTTCTTTACGTTCCATTTCTTCCATAGCAGTTACCACATCTCTGTCCCTTGTTTTTATTTCTTGAGTTGAAAAAACGTCTGAGATGCAGGTTTTGTCCCCCTGGATCTCCTTTCTTCCTGGTGTCATGCCCTCTCCGTCCTTCCTTACTTTCCCCTCACCCTTCTTCCCTTCCTCTCTTTTCTCCACCGTCTTTTCTTTCTTAGATCTTGCTGAAGTTGGCTTTTTGTCAAGGCCCATTGCAATAATGCACCTATGAAAAATATTAACATAAAACGTTTAGTAAACTTTATGTGCAGCACCATGGAACCGCAAAGCTTTTTAAATCACTTGTCTCTTATTCTATTAAGAGATGATACAAAAAAAATTTATTACCGTACATATAGGTTAATTTAAAAAATTATTTTTTCTTTATTGATACTAAAATCTTGTAAATGAACACACACACAAAAAAAAAAAACTCTGTAAAATTTTACCCACAATTATAAACAGGAAGGAAAACAAGTCATTGACCAACAATTATTCTACCAAATTGAAATTTGTGCCATAAAGCATATCTGTCTTATAGCAGCATATGTAGATATATTAACAGATATACAAATAATTTTATATATGTATGTATGTGAATATATACACAAACACATATATCTATTCTTAAGTGAGAATTACGTGACAAAATAATTCAAGTTTATGGGCACAGGGAAGCTGATATTAAAATAATCAGAGGATAAAAATGCCTTTCAGTGTTTGATAATTTATTATTCCAACAACAACAAAAATTAAAGAGTTACATACAACATTGAGTAAATAAATAGGATTGATTTTTTAAGAAATGCATACAGTCAAATGCTGTTGCATCCTCTAAGTAACTCACGAGTCTGCATCCTTATTTTAATAGTATTTCCATTATTGCTTTTAGAATGGCCTTTTGAAGATGGTATTACAACCTTATGGTGATTTTTACTGGCAGTAAGCTTTTGTTCTTTGAAAATTGCAATTATTTACGGAGGTTATAAAGCCATTCCAAGTCAAATCTGGTGAAACATGCAAAAAATCTGAATGCATTATGACATTTTAAAAAATTGAATTAATTACAATAAAAGTAATGTTAACAAATTGTCTTCTATAACTTTTTTGGTCTATCTCTCAAGGTAACATCAAAATAAGAATTCCAGTAGTGGTTATATATATACACACACACACATACACATACATATATATGTACCTATTATATGTGAACGTAAGTGATGATTATGGTAATGTTAAGATTATTGAGCACTCCCTTTGTGCCAAACTCTTTGCTGGGCACTTTATATCTATTATCTTAAGGAATTCATTACCTTGCAGATCAATAAATTAATAATTATCATCACCACTTTACAAATGAGGAAACTGAGGCTTAAAGATGCCAGCAGCCCAAGGACACCAGCAGGTCAGTGATGGAGCTGGACCCCTGCTCAGCACCACCTCACACTGAAGCACAACCATGTTATTCTATGGTTAGAATAACTATAGACTTACTATGATTCAACCAGTAAAGATGACTAGTTACACTGACAAATGGAACCCTCTTGGGCTTACTACCAGAGCAAACACTTATGCTCTCTCTTGAGAAATATAATCTGAAGAAGTTTCTGGAAAGGCCTGGAGACAATCCATGACCTGGTATTTGGAAGTTGTCAGTCCCCACCTTCCTGTTCTCTAGAACTACACCCCCCATACCCACCCACTATATAACTACTGGATAACTGAATAATTTAACCTGGGTAAGTGAAAAGGAATAGGAATGCCGTCAAGACTTGTCAGTTTAGGAGGAATAGGAATAATCTGTAAAATCAGAATCAAATCCAATGGCAATTTCTTAAACTCTAGCTTTCACTGAATTTTAGCCATCTCCAGTCTAGAAATAGCATAGGAATTGATCTTTATAAATTCTTTCAATAAGCAAATAGGAGAACTGAGTTATATCACTTAACTTTTCAATACCTCCTCATAAAATAAAGCTAACAGGATTTGCACTCAAGGTAACTACCAGGCTGTAAAAAATGAGATGATAAGAACATATTTATTGTACCTGTATTAAGCATGATAAATATTTCCTGACTATAATAATGATGCCTAGAACGCTGCTCTCCTTGAAAGAAAGGTGTCGTGAATCTTCCCAGAATCTGAGGACTAACAGTGCCTTCTGTCCTAACTGTTCTTCCTCATCACAGACAACACCAAATCCATTGATTTGGAGTCTCTGATACGCTGTTACTTTTAGCTTACGTTGTGGCTGTGTAAAGGTTTGCATGCTCCTCACCATGTGTACAGACTTTTTATTGCCCATCTGCTGAGGCGAATTGGATGAAGAAAGTGGGTGACATCGATGTTCTACTAAGCACTGACAGCCTATTGGACTTCGATGCCTCTTCCAACAGTCCCCACGATTGAGGGGTGAGTGCAATTGTGGAACCTTCACACTTTGGAAGCAACTACTCCCCTTGTTTGTTTGTTTTCTGAGGTCTTTAAATGGCCAATTCCTAACCACTTTTAGATATAGAACCCCCTGTTGTCTTATTGCACCATGCCATCCATTCTCTCATTGCAAAATTTTCCAGGGATCAGTATTTTTTAAAGAAATTCAAACTAATTTCACTATGAGTAAACTGAAGGAAAGAATGTACATCCCTTAAAATAACGAAAAGTGAAAAGCATCATTGTGCACATAGCAAAAAAAAAAAAAAGAGAGATAGTCTCCTGGGGGTAGCTCTCAACTCTCCCTGGAGTTCTGCAGCGCAGCACCTCTGGGATGACCTCAGAAGCCTCCACGGGAACGAGGCCAGACAAGGCTCCAGCACTGACCCATCTACCCTGCCCCATTTAAACCACACCAACTGGACTATTAACCTGATCTACAACAAAAGTGAGTTCAATGACACCCACAAATATGAAGTTAGCCTACTTGAGGTGAACCTGGGAGACAGATCCAATGGGTCCCAAGGACAGCTGGGCCCTGGTTCTGCCTTGCCTTGAGCCATGTACTCTCCCACTCTCTGCATGATTCCTTCACACCCGTCTCTCTCCGAAAATCTCCAACCCCTTCTCCCTCAGCCTCATCCTCTGCTGATAAACTTATTTCTTGTTGGAGAAAATAGAAATAATCACCAGTTGGTCCCAGCACCCCCCTCCCCCCAGCGTACCTCTCTCTAGCCTGTGTACCCACCTTCCTCCTATTCCTGTGGAAGGAACGCTTCTCCTCTGAAGGCTGACACCCCCACATGAGCCTGCGTCCCATCTTCTTTGGTCTCTTCAACCACGTTCCCGCTTTATGTTTTACTTTATCAACTGCTTTTCTTCTCTGGGTTCTCAATCCTATTGATTGCCGTATGAACGTGATATCATCCATGTCAAACAATAAAAAAGCCCCACAGTTTCCTACGTTCTCTCTCCTGGCTACCATCCCATTGACCTTTTTTTTTTTGTTGTTATAACTAACCATTTTTAAAGGTTGTCCGTGGTCTCTGGCCTTAGTTCTTCTCTAATTATCTCTTAAACCCATGCCAATAAAACTTACTTCCTACTTCCCCACTCTAATAACGTGGCCAACATCACCACTAACCAACACGCTGCCAAGTCACTGCTCCATCCTCAGTTCGATTGACTGGATCTGTCTGTATGTTCAACCCAGTGAAGCCTGACCTTAATTCTTCAGTATTAATTCTGTGAAATTACTCTTCCTAGGTTCTCTTTTCTTTTCCTTCTCTTCTCTTCTCTTCTCTTCTCTTCTCTTCTCTTCTCTTCTCTTCTCTTCTCTTCTCTTCTCTTCTCTTCTCTCCTCTCCTCTCCTCTCCTCTCCTCTCCTCTCCTCTCCTCTCCTCTCCTCTCCTCCCCTCCCCTCCCCTCCCCTCCCCTCCCCTCCCCTCCTTTCCCCTCCCCTCCCCTCCTCTTCTCTCTCTCTCTCACTTTCAGAACCAAGTCTCACTAGGTCGCCCTCAGTAGAGTGCTGTGGCTTCACAGCTCGCAGCAATCTCAAACTCTTGGGCTTAAATGATTCTCTTGCATCAGCCTCCCAAGTAGCTGGGACTACAGACACCAGTCACAGCACCCAGGTATTCTTCGTTGCAGTTGTCATTGTTGTTTAGCTGGCCCAGGCTATGACTTAAAATGCCATCTATATGCAAACCATTCTCAAATTTATATCACCAGGCTGGACCTCTCAGTTGACCCCAGATTCGTGCATCTAACTTCTGTGCAACATCTCTACTTGCACCTCTCATAGCTGTCTCAAACTTAATGTCTCCAAGACCAAACGTCCTTTATTCCTAAAATGCCTTCATCTGCAGTCCTGTTAACTGGACATTTTTCCAGTTGTTAAGACCATTGATTTTGAGGCATCTTTAATTCACACCCTGTATCCCATACCTGCATCTAATCCATCAGTAAATTCTATAAGTTCTACTTTCAAAATATATATCGAACCTAATCACTTCTAACTCGGTTCACTGTTATTTCTTCTCTAGACTAGAGCAGTCTCCACTCTTCCTCAAACCCCTCTAGTTTGTTTTTTCCATAGGAGTTACTGTCAAATAAGGCCAGGTCATCGCTCAAAACCGACTTAGAGGTTTTCCATCCTTCTCCGAATAAAAGCTGAAGTCCTTGCACTGACCTCTGGACGGTGCATGGCTTGGCCTGGCTTTCTCTGACCACCCCTCTGACCTTGCTGTCTTATTCCTTGCTCTTGCTCTGACCTTGCTTAGATACACCAGGCATACTCCTGCCTCACACCCTCCGTGTGCACCAGTTCTCCGCCTAAAATGCCTTAAGGAGGAAGACACTTTTGTGTGTGATTTCTGCTCAAAGACCTTCTATCAGAGAGGCCTTTCCTGACTATTCTGCATAATGTAACTCACACCCTTCGTCCCCTCATTCTGCCTCCTTCTCTGTCTCTCCCTGACCTTGTTTTGTGTTCATCGTGCTCACTACATTACATATAGTTACTGGTTTATTGATGTGTTATTTGCCTTTCCCCATCAGAATAAGCTCCATGGAGACACTTTAGCTGGTTCACCCCTGTATTCTAGTTTGGTACCTAGTCAATTCTCTGTGAGAACATTCAAAAAAAAAGTGAAAAAAAGTCCACAAGCAAGACTTCTAATTTCAACCAGATGCCCGGTATGCAAGCTGCAAACAGTCAAAACTGGACTTTTATCATGCTTCTTGTCGTGCACCAGACTGAAACTAGGGGCCTTCAAACGACAACTGGGACACCCCATAGTACAGGCACACCTCTAAAACACGTAACCTATAGTACCCAACCAGGTAAGTCAGACGTTTGGCACACGCTTCAGGGTTCAGTCCAAAAATCAGTTACTCAGAGGAACGAGAAGAAACCAAAAACACAAACCCCCTTCTCCTTCCCTTCAGAAATAGGTCTTAAAGCAATATGAAGAAAGGGAAAGAGAGGAAGTGGAATAGTTTAAAATGCCACCAGCTTTTATCCCTGTCATGTAATATATCTGGAAACCTTATTATTATGTCTTATAATTTTAAATACAACACTCGGGTTATAATAAACCACCCTAACTTATATACTTTAGGCTCTTATGTATTGATTTTTCTTAGCAAATTGTGCAGACAAATGCATTAGAGAAGCATTGGAAGAAAAATGTAGCAAAACTTGCCCTCCACCAAACAACATTTGCTCACATACTTGTAGCAAGGAGATGATCTCTCAACACACACAAATCCAAAGTATCCCCGTTTGCCTCCGAGTCTGGAACCTTTTCGGTGCTTATATTCACAGCAGGAGCTTAACCTGTTCACCTGGATCCCATTGAGGAAAAAGGTGAGACTGAAGGGAAAACCATGGTGCCTTTTGGAAATAAACTGAAAGGTCTCTGGAATTTAAAAAAGAAATATATGAGTAGAATCAACTAACATCTTCTACGTGACATTTTTCTGTAAGTACAATATTATGATCCAGATCATCTTTTAATTTGAGAACCATTTTTAATCATAGAATATCTTTTATTACTTTTTAAAATAAATACTCTAAGTCTTTATAAAACCCTTTGATTTGTAATAAAATAATCATACATAACATTATATAAACACTTACTATGGCAGGCATTATATCTGATTATCTAGGGTGTGTTACATAGGGAAAAGGGAATATTTCTATCAGTAGTTTCTAGGTGAGAGGAAATTTTAAGGCTTAGATGAGTTTAATTATTTACCCAATATTGTAAGTGGGAAAGCTAGAATTTGAATCCAAACATCTCTCTAAATGTTATGCCTCTATCTATTAATAATAAAGTGCTAATAACAAAAGGCTACTGTGAGCTCAGTAATGCCATTTATTTATTTATTTATTTATTTATTTATTTATTTATTTAGAGACAGAGTCTCACTATGTCACCCTTGGTAGACTACCATAGAGTCATAGCTCACAGCAACCTCAAACTCTTGGGCTCAAGTGATTATCTTGCCTCACCCTCCCAAGTAGCTGGGACTACAGGCACCTGCCATAACACCTGGCTATTTTTTTTTTTTTTTTTTGGTTGTTGTTGTTGTTGTTGCATTTGTCATTGTTGTTTAGCAGGCCTAGGCTGGGTTTGAATCCTTCAGCCTTGGTATATGTGGCCAGCACCTTAACCACTGAACTACGGGCTCCAAGCCAGTAATGCCTTTTTAAATTTTTTAAATTGTAGCTGTGACTTTAAATATCCTAAAACATATATGAATGAAGCATTTATTCATCTCCAAGCTATATTCATTTGTGTTTGAATTTGAGATCTCTTCTTTCTCCCTGACCCACCCCAAAGTTCCATTAATAAATTAATAACACTGCCTAAAATTAATAGGTTATTATTATCATTCCAAGTCTTTATAATGCTCTTTGAAAAGGTCCCACCCTAGAGGCACTAATCCCAAGCCAGATAAACCCTGCTCTTTACAGAGTTACTCAAAATATTTCTTCTCATGAAAACTTATTTAAAAAAGAAGAAAAAAGACCCTCCCTGGATTGTTTCGCTTCTAACAATAATAGGGTTAACAATTTTTACCTTTCTACTATGTACACATTTCCTATTGTTGTACTTACTATAATCTATTAAAATATGGCAAAGTTCAATGTGCATCAGAATCACCTGGAGGGTTTATTAAAACACAGACTGCTGGTCCCAGCTACTTGGGAGGCTGAGGCAGGAGTATGGCTTGAGCCTAAGAGTTTGAGGTTGGTGTGAGCTGTGATGCCTCAGCACTCTACCCAAGGCAACAGGAATGAGACTCTGTCTCAAAACAAAACAGATTTCTGGGCCTTATCCCAGAACTTTTCAGGTGATGCTGATACTATCAGTCTAGGGACTGTGCTTTTAGAACCCTAATATAGATGTTTGGTGCCTTAAATATCTGTGAAATCCATGAGAGCTAAAGCTAGTCTTATTTTCCCCAGGTCCTGGAACAACGGCATTGAAGACTCCCACAAAATAATGAAACACTGTGTGCATACCTCATTCTGCTGCCAGAAGTATTTCTAAGTCAGATCCAATTCATTCTAAAGAATCAAGTTATTAAAAAGGCAATTCCATCATTTATACCTGAGTATCTGTCATGTGAAAGTAAACACACTAGGAAAGTGAAAACTGAAAAAAAAAAAAAATAGTGTCTGGGGAAAGTAAGACACAAAGTCCACTTGTCTTAATGATAAATGAACTCCCCAAGTGGTGACTAGGAAACAAGTTAACTGCTCTCATTATCACATGACTGCAGTATCATGCCCCATACCCAGTCCAGGAGGGGAAGCAGCCAAGGACATGTTGCAAAGAGGCACAGGAAATCAACTTCCGTAAGTGATACTTTGTTCAAGGTATTTGATGCCCACATAGCTGAAGAGCCTACCCAGCTATTATTCCATTTTGTTCTTTTTTTCCAAGCATATAGAACAAGAATTGACAACCTCTGCTGTTACTTCTTTGTTATTATTTTTACAATTTTGTATTTTTAAAAACATAGTGACACCTGCCAACCTTGACTGCATGGTTTCCTCATGGAGCAGGGAGAAGAGAGACCAGAAACCAGAAGGCCTTGTTCCTTGACCCAGCTGAGGGTCCCTTGGTGAGTCATTCAACATTGCTGCCTTTCAGAATTCTCATCTTTAAGAGGGAGATGGGGATTGGAGACTGTGTCCCTGTCTATTCACTTCATAAAGCAGATTTGAAGACTACATAATGCACGTATTAGAAAGCCTTTGTGTAGCACTTGTACAATGTACTCATTCATTGTTCACAGTGGGTAGTGCTATTTTAGGCACAAAAGAGAAAAATACTGAGACATATCAAATGTAGTGTCTTTTCTCAAGAAGTTATAATTGAGCAGGAGAGGCAAAAAATTAATAAACCAGACTTCTGGAGTGAGGTCATCAAATTCTATCCCCTTAAATTGTCATCTCTAGAATTGGACCAAAGACTGAACACAAACCGAGCACCATTTATTTATGAAAAATGGCTGAACTATAGGTAAACAGTAGAAATCTGTGGGATTCTTGCCTGAGACTACTCTCACCCTGTCCACCTGCCACTACTTCCCCAGAGTAGTTCTAATAGGGTAGGACAGGCCACAGATAATTAGCAGCTTCATTGTGGGGGGTGGGGGGGAGGCTGAATTTGGAGCAGAAGATAAAAAGCCCTAGCCTGTGGCGTTACCAGTAATAAGTAGCAATTTCAGAGGTAAGCTCACAGGAGAGGTCAGAAGTTCTTCTAGCTTGAGTCTCTAGTGCACATTAAGGCAAGCAACAGGCCAGTGGACAGACCAAAGCTTAACAGGGAGATACAGGCAACTGGCGGCCATAGAGGCATTCAGTGCGTTCCCTCAATACCCCCAGTTAACGGGAAGCCTAGCAGACATCCCCAGGCCACGAGGAGCTTTCACCTGTGCATGGAGGAAACACAAGAGAGCCTGGTAGAAAACAAACATTGGAGTAGTCTTGAAAACTGCCAGAAATTTTGAATGCATGCAACCCACTGTAGTGAATTGAATCATGTGCTCCAAAAATTCACGACCACTCAGAACCTCAGGATGTGACTTTATTGGAAATAGTGTCCTTCCAGATGTAATTAGGGAAGATAAAGAGAGGTCATCCTGGATTTAAGTTTTGCTCTAAATTCAATGACTTACGTTCTCATAAAAAAGAGGAGAGGAGTCACACAGAGATACCCGGAGAAGAATTCCATGTGAAGACAGCAGCAGTTGGGATGCTGGAGCTACAAGCCCAGCAACACCTAGGATTGCCAGGAGCCAGAGCCACCAGAAGGTGAAAGAGTTAAGGACGCTGCCTTCCCCAGAGCTTTTTAGGGAGTGTGTCCCCACCAACCACCTTGATTAGAAACTCTTGGCTTCCAAATATGTATACATATAAATTTCTTTGTTTTAAGCCACAATTTGAGGAACATTTGTTATGTCACTCCCAGGAAACTAATATACTGCAAATATACTCGTTGGTAGATAATGGAGGCTTCACTGTCCCAAGGTGTCTGAGCCTTCCCAACTCTGAAAAACCACTGAATGATCACTAAACAATAAAAAAACAGAGATAACCTTGAAGACCAGCCTAAAAATAAAAATATTTTTTTTTTTTTTTAATTTAAAGGAAAAATCATTGACTATACAACAGGGTAATGGGAGGTGAATTTCACAAGTGTATTCTAGGTCAGTTACTAAAAGAGTAAACAACGAAGCAAAAAAATGTTTTAAACCACCAACAATAATAACATTTGATAAGGAAAAGTCAGAATTCAGAATTCACAGTAGCTTCGGTAGCTTTACTACCCTGTCTAAAACATCAAATTTTCCATAAAAAAAAACCTCAAAGACATTTAAAGAAACAGGCGAGTATGAACAATACTCAAGGAAAAAATATCAAAACTACTTCTATTCAAAAGAAATGACAACAACGTACATCTACATAAAAGCTTATATTCATATAAAATGAATATGTATAGTAAGCCCAAACTGGAAACAATAGAAATGCCTTACCAACTGGGTAATAAATTTTAAAACGACTATAAATTCATGTCATGGGGTCTACTCAGCAGTATAGGGAGAGAGCAACCGTGGCTAATCAACAGGAATGCGTGACTTTCAAGAACGCTGTGCTCAGTCAAAAAATCAAGATGTAGTACTACCCACTGGAAGACTTGCTTCATGTGAAATGTCCAAAAGAGAAAACCTGTAGAGTTAGAAAGCAGAACCATGGTTGCCCTGGGGCTAAACAAGGAGAGCGGAAACTAACAACCAAGGAGCACAAGGAAACTTGTCCTGCAGACAGAGATGTTCTAAAATTGGTTTGTGGCAATGGCTACCCAACTCCATATAATCCCTAAAGGTCATTGAATTATATACTTATAGCAGGTTTTGCTATTAAATTTGTACAACAATGAATTTGTACAAAAATGTGGGTATACCCACATTTTATGGTATTAAATTTGTACAACAATAAAGCTTTTTTAAAAACTAAACATATATATATGTAAAAAAAAAAATTTAAAAACAG
This sequence comes from Loris lydekkerianus, assembly GCA_963574355.1. Lineage (NCBI taxonomy): Eukaryota > Metazoa > Chordata > Mammalia > Primates > Lorisidae > Loris > Loris lydekkerianus. The sequence continues at coordinate 16,225 of CAUYPK010003221.1, forward strand.
TTAATTTAAGTCAGAGTACAGTGACTATTCCAGTTTTGAGCACAGACTGAGAGACCTGGGCCATGGGGATAGACCAGAATACGAGTCAGCTGAGACAGATGTGCAGCCTTAATCTGAATCCTAAACGATAGGTAAGATTTGAATTTTAAAAGAAGGAAAGATGGCTGATAGTGGGATTGCAGAGCCAAATGGGAGGTCTAATCTGAGCTCTTTGAGAATTCTCCATACTTCTTTCCAAAGAGACTGTATTAGTTTGCAGTCCCACCAATAATGTAGGAGTGTTCTGCTCTCTCCACATCCACACCAGCATCTGCAGCTTTGGGACTTTGTGATGTGGACTACTCTTACTGGGGTTAGGTGATATCTCAGGGTGGTTTTGATTTACATTTCTCTGATGATTAGGGACCATGAGCAAAAAAAAAAAAGATGGTGACATCACGTTTTTTATTATATCCTAGATATCCTGGATAGAGTTGAAACACTATTCTTCTTAGTAAAGTACCACAAGAATGGAAAAGCCATTATCCAATTTATTCAATACTAATATGAAGCCAGCAGATGATCTGATGCATGCCCACAGAGGAGAAAAACTCATTTCAGTTCAAGTTGGGGGGAGAGGAGTTGAGGTGCTCTCACTGAGTGGTCATGGGGTGGGGGTGTCTGGCACACCTGTCATGTGTGGGACATAACCACAAGAGGGACTCTACCTGTGGCTCAGTGAGTAGGGCGCCAGCCCCATATACCGAGGGTGGCAGGTTCGAACCTGGCCCCAGACAAATTGCAACACAAAATAGCTGGGCATTGTGGGGGGTACCTGTAGTCCCAGCTACTCGGGAGGCCGAGGCAAGAGAATTGCCTAAGCCCAAGAGCTGGAGGCTGCTGTGAGCTGTGATGCCACATCACTCTGCCAAGGGCGACAGAGTGAAGCACTGTCTAAAAAAAAAAAAAAAATCCAATGTTTTGACCTGGATTGTACTCTCACACTAACCTGAAATAAATTTACTTTATAAAATAAAGAATAAAAACAAAAGGAAGGAAGAGAGAGAGCCTTCCAGACAAAAGGGAATACAACCACCAAAGGCAAAATAAGTGCAGTGTGGGGCAGTGAAGATGCTGTGCTTGCCAGGGAGCGCAGACAGGCCCCAGGACCAGGTGGCGAAAATACCAGAATATGGGGCAGAAAAGGAAGAAATTAAAAGAGGGCCAGAAAAACAATGTAACTTCATTCTTGACACCCACATGAACCCGAGAGGCCAAGGTTTGTCTTGTTTGAAAGGATAAAAACAGCAAATGAAAATGCCTGTGAAGAAACAGTTCTCTTACAACTAGCAGAAAATACTTGGTAACTTCATAGGCATATGTAATAAACAATCAACTTGTAGCTTGACATCTAAAATCAAACTGTGAGACATCAGGAATGACTGTGAGAAGAAAAGATCTACTTGCCGCATTCCTAAATAATTGATTTTATTATTATGTCTAATATAGAAGCAAGACAAATTAACAAATGCCACATTTTAATGAGTTTAGTGCTCTGAGAATAATATTATACTCCATCTTTTTTTCTTTGAATAGAAATCTTCTAAAAACCTCTTCACATTTCACTGAATCACGCACAGCTTTGATTTGTACGAAGGGAAGAGTCTTTTCAGTTCAACTAAAGTACTAAGATGCCTGAACCACAAGTCAGCTCCGCGCCACCCAACTTTTTAATTTTGAACAATTACTTTCCTGGCAATCAAGGGCAAGCTGAGACTTGATTATCATGTGGACAGGATTTAATTATTTAAGATTCCATTGCATCCTATTAATCAAGACTGTTTGATGCCACACCACCAAGGTCCAGCATCAGTATGTGTGCAAAGTAAAACTGAGCCAGTCACACCCTTCCTCCATCACCCTTGGCTCTGCACTCTTATCCCATAATGTATCTTGTCTACCAGAAAATCATTCAGCTAAACCTCACTTTTTTCAATTTATATCTACCACTTTTCCCAGCAGTCAAACAGATATTATATATTCCTTTAGTTGAATAAAGTGTAATCTAAGACCCAGGATAATTTTATTAGGTCAGTTTCAATTTTAGCCTATAGCTTGTTTCATTATTCTCCCTAAATTAATAGCTAAAAGTTATGCTTAAAAAATGACAATATGTATTTTTGTCACTATTATTAGGGTTTCAAACTCATATTATGAAAAAGGTAAGAAACCCTTTGCTATTGAGAATAGCTAACTGAGGCTGCAGAGAACTGAGTGGGGTCTTGGGCCTAGTCAGGGCCAGAATCTGCTCTTGACTCTGCCCACAGTGTGACCTTGGACAGCCATCCTACCCATGGATTCATTTTCCTCATCTACAGATGGAAGCTCTGCAGTGCTGTAGCAAAATGAGAAAAAGAGAATTATATTTCCACCAAACATGTAAGATGGGAAAAATAATTTCTACCATGATCGAGCATCATCGTACGAGTACATTTTAAGTTAAAACTAACCTTCAAGTGTTCATGTTTTTTTATGTCAGAATGTTTTAAATATGTAATTCCTACTTACGTAGTTATAGTTTCTCTTTAAGGACTTGAAAAGTTTTAAATTAATAGTTGTTGTTTTTGACTGATGAGGGAAATCAGAAAGACCAATAGTAAAAATTCCAAGTTTGCCCCCAAATCCTCCCTTAATTCTTCAGGCTATATTAACACTAACCAAACATAAATATTTCTTTTGATTAGTAAAAGTAGTATTACTTTCTAAACACAGTTTCTTAAGCAAGGAAATAACAAAAGTAATACTGTAAACACTCTTTCCTTTCACCACTGTTCCCCTGAACTAAATGTTAAAAAACAAAACAAAACAAAACAAACCACTACAGGACAATTTGTGAAAATGTGTATCAAATATAAAAATCATGCTGAAAAACAGGGACTTACAATCAAATGAAAGCAGAAATGTACTAAAAACTATTTAGCCAAATTCTGCACCAAGTTATTTAGATATGATTTCACCCCAAAGTTTATTAGATTTGTGATTTTATCTCAACATACCTCTGAAGAACAAATTGCCAATCTGGTATTTTTCTCATAGAATAATGTATGGTATAATTCACTATGGCAAGCCAAATAGTTAACTTGTAATTTGGGGGACAGCTTATTCATGCAACATTTTAATGATCATATATCTCTATCCCCAAGTTAATCTGTTAGCAGGTTAAATCACTCTAAATCCTTTCTTCCACAATCTGCAAGAATAATTGCTATTTCAGTTTCAATCACGAAGCAGTAAATCAAGATTTACTTTTAGGCAGTTGGTTTATAAGTCTCTGGATATGCATAATTTCATAAAGTAATTGAAGTCATTTTGATATTATATCAACAACAGCTTATCTATAACATCAACTCCAAGCAATTAAAACAAATTAACATTTCATGTGTACCTTTTTCAAGTAGTTTGCCTTTGTAGACACAAAGATTTTCCCCACCACAGTGCTGTTGGTAAACTTTTATTTCATCCCGGAAGTCTGGGTTATCATAAGCTAGGTGTACGTTTTTCCCCAAATAGATCATTGTAATAGCTGCATTACTATGTGGTGATGTTTTGTAAATACTTCTTGATTTCTAGTATAAACAAAAGAAAAATGAGTTTTATTAACTACTTTCTAATCAGAGTTCTCATTCTCACATGAAATTATAATACAAAGAATTTAAAAGGCTACTTTTACATACCTAGCAGTGAAACATTTATAAAGTGGCAATTTACACAGTGCACCAAAAGTGAAGCCCATTACAAAATAGATCCTTCTACACAACTATAACATAGACATTTTGGCTTTCTATTTGTAATGTATGTGTGTTTGTTACATCCCATAAAAATGTCTACAAGTGGCTAAAAGGAAATGCTTTGGGTTCTTTTAGCTGATTCTCCAATAAAAATTCAAATGAATGAAATAAATATTGGTGACATCATTTTATTCTTATTTCAATTGACAGTGATGTGATATAGCAACAGCTTTTTCTAATTGACTGCTTTATCTTTACAATTAACATGGACAACGTATCCTTCTCTGGGCTTATCTCATCTGAATGGAAGATGGACACATCAATTCCTTCGATGGTCACTCTGAGGCTGAGTGATCATGTATGTTATGAGGCTGGGATTATCCAGTATCCCAAGAGGCATTCAGTTCAATGAGAAAAAACTATATGGTTAATACCATTTGTATTGACAACATACCCAACAATTTCTTAAAAATTACCATGTAAACCTATTTGATACTCTGTGGCATCACCCAGTTTAAATTGTTTATTTATAAAAATATTCATAAACTTATTTACCAAAAATTAAAAGAAAGATCCTAGGGCATTGCCTCCTAATTGAGAGTCTGAAGTGTCTTTATTTATGTTAGCCTGATCTCTAAATGGAGAAGGAGGAAAAGGGAAAGGAGGAAGAGGGTTGAGAAATATGAAAGCTTGGGAGGGTCAACAAACTTTAAGAAGGATAAATGAGAACATTGTAGACCTCTAGCATTAAGGACCAGGCTTTGCTTCTCATCTATGTCACTTTCCTAAAAATCAATGTTTAGTGAAAAGAAAAATATGGAGAGTTCAATTTTCAGTGGGTCCAAGACAGTTGAGTTTGAAAGAATAATAAAGCTGCAACAAATGTTTTTGAACACACTCTTAAAATATTTCCATCCCCCAAACCATTCCCTTCCACCTGAGAGGTTTTTTTTTTTTAATTCAATTCTTTTCAGAGAAAATAAATCTGATGAAATGAAATTCTCCAAACAGTCTGAAAAGTATAAATGGAGGAGAAAATTAAAGAGTTCAAATTTAAGCAAATTGTCCTGCCTGTTAGAAATAAGTGCCCAAACAGAGACACCGAACAGACATATTTTACGGGCATTGAAAGATGCGAAGGTAAATCAGCAAACTGGTGGCTTGTTCTTTGCAGATTAGAAAGAAACATCTCCTTGAATCACAGTTGAAGGAAAGGGATGATAGTAGGCTTGGCTCCCACTTGCAAAATCATAATCTCGTGTTTCCTTTTGCCTGGGCAGCATGGAGCTGTGACACGCATGTGTGCGGCCCACTGCACAAAGACTTAAGGCAAATCCAGCACCAAGCTGCATCCTGCACATTTAATGAAGTGACTGATTGAATAAAAGCATCCCCCTTTTGTTAAGCATTGCTTTCTAAAGTGGCGTGGATTTAGAGGCAGGGTTGGGAGCTTCCAGGAGATAAGCACTATATAAATACAAGGTAATAGTGGGATTAGAGGGGAGAAGGGTCTGCATCATAGGTACGAAATGAGAGAGACTGGCAGGAGAAACATTAAAAAGTAAAATAGCAGCACTTCACCCTTTCATTTCCTCTGATTCATTTTTTTTTCCTGCTAAAGCATAACTCTTTTCTCTTGAGTCTAGTTATTTCATTCTCTTTTTAAAAAATATTCCTCAATTACTACCACCAAGTAAACCTTTCTGGGTTCTAATAGGAGGCTTACCTGACAGCTCATGATTAAATACTTGTGCTAGGAAACAAACGATTGTTTTTCAGTTGACTAAATTGGCTCTGTACGTACCATCTTGCAAGGTTATAACGACCCCAGATGGATGAAACTTTAACAGAGTTTCACTGTCCTTTTCTGCAAGTCCCAAAACCTTCCATAAAATTCAGTTTCATTTCAAGAACAGCAGCATGTCCTCATACCCCTGTACAACTACGGCTTATCTTTCTGACTTTTCATTTCTTTTCATATTTCTTAAGCAAGTATAATCAGAGCTGGTAAATAAACATCAAGCCCACTGAGTGGTTAACCAGGCAGCAGTTATGTGTTTGTAATATTTGGTTTTCTGTTGATACTAAGTTTTTACTGGAATTTCTTTTATCCCTGCCCCGGTCTGTGTGAGAGGTGGATAAATGTCTTACCACAAAAAATAAATAAGTGAGGTGATGGTTATGTGAACCAGTTTGATTTAAGCATTCCACATTGTATATCAGATCATCACATTGTACCCCATAAATGTATACAGTTGTGATTTAGTAAAAAATTAAATTTAAATTAATAAAAAAGACACAGTAAAGTTATCAATGTGCCTGCTCTTATTCAAGTGTTGTGCAGCAATTCCCCTCCTTCCATTCAAGCCCCAGTGAATTTTGGACATCATAAAGTTCTACCTGGACCCCTGTAATAGTAACACGATCACAGAATTTGCATCCAAATAGGATGCATAGAGAAAGAGATGTTACTAAGAATTATGGGAGAGGGGAAAAAGCAGAAATTTGGACTGTTTCAGAAAAACTGGGATGTGGCATCATCCTACAAATTGGTCTCTCCACTGCTCCTCTGATATTGCTCAAAATCTCCTTTGCCTTGGATATCAGAGTGTGTATTCCTCTCTCCCATTAGAAAAGGATGGTATTTAATTATAATACCCCCAGAGTCTTGCCAGTGCTGACATTTAGCAAGGATCTAATAATGTTGATCCCATGGACATGGAACACTAAGGCATTCCACATTTGTCCTCTGCTGAGACAGGAAGTACAGTACCATAGATTGACCCTGCCCTAAAGTGGAAGATTTGTACATTGATAGGAACTCAATAAAAACCAATTTATAGGCTAATTAAATCAAACAATAATCAAGCTTTGGTGATTATAATTTGATAAAAATTGATACAAATAGTACGTTGACTTTTAATCTTAATGAGTCTGAGTTTAATCTCCATACTGTTTTCCATAGAGAGTGTACTAATTTGCAGTCCCACCAGTGTTTCTTTCTCTCTGCATCCACACCAACATCTATCCTTTTTGGACTTCTTAATAAGGGACATGATATGATATCTTATCATGGTTTTAATTTGCATTTCCCTGATGATTTAGTGACATTGAGCATTTTTTCATGTTCATTGGCCATTTTTCTACCTTCTTTTGAAAAGTTCCTTTCCATGTCTTTGGCCCACATTTTAATGAGACAGGTTAGTGTTTTCTTGCTGATTTGTTTGAGTTCCTTGTGGATTTTTGTTATTAATTAGATTTTTATCAGATGTTTGCTTACAAGTATTTTTTCCCATTCTGTAGGTTGTCTGTTTTCTTTGTTCATTATTTCCTTGGTTGCACAGATGCTTTTTAATTTAATCAAGCCCCATGTATTTATTTTTCTTATTGCTGTGATTGCCATTGGGGTCTTCTTTATAAATTCTTTGCCTAGACCTATATCTAGAAGAATTTTACAAGGAAAGAAGTCATCTTATCAAAAAGTCATCTGCACTCAAATGTGAATGAAGCACAATTCACAATTGTAAAGATGTGGAATCAACCCAAATGTCCATCATTTCATGAATCAATTAACAAAACATGGTACGTGGTGGAATACTACTCAGCCATGAAGAAATGTGATTAGATGCCTTTTGCAATAATTTGAATGAAACTTGCAACAATTATCCCAAGTGAAATGTCTAAAGAATGGAAAAAGCAAACATGTGTATACTCTCTATTAAACTGGAACTGACTGATGAACACATATGTGCACAGAGGGAAGTAAGACTGAAAGGAAATCAAGCAAGGGCTAAGGGGAGGAGAGCCCAGGCAAAAATCTACCTCAAGCGTGCAATGAACACTACCTGGGAGACAGGCACACTTTTAACCTTGAATCAAGCATTATAAAAGCAACCTGTATGACCAAAAACATTTGTGTGCCCATAATATAATGAAATGTAAACACATTGACACAGAAGCCAGCCACCATCCCTGTGTTGACACTGGTAGCATCAGAGAAAAACTGATACAAACCAGAGGAGTGTTCATATTCCAAAGGCTAAGAAAGCAGCTGGCTGTCCTGAAAACTTCTCACTGTGCTCACTGGCTTCTTTCCTTTCTCTTCTTTTTCTTGCTGGTTGTCCTGTATTCTCCTCCTCCTTCCTTTGTTTCTAGGATGCTTTCTCTTTTCACGCTCCTCTTGCTCCTTTTTCTTAACATTATGTTAAGAAATAAGCTCATGCTTATGCCCAGAAACTCTGTGATCCTCTCAGTGACCTCAAAGCTCTAGATTTTGAGGATCCACTTCTCTTATTCCTTCCAAGGGAAATTGTGATAAAGGCTCTTGCCCACATTTTCCTCCCCAGTCCCTCTGGCTCCTAACCTACCCTTGTGCTTCCCTATGTAACTCTGCATGGTATGGTGTGATGGTTAATTTTATCTGTCAACTTAGCTGGACCATGATACCTATATTAGTGGGCAAAATCTACTCTGGATGAAATTCTGACTAATGCATGTGGTATGCCCCCTCCTCTTGGGAACTGTAGCAATCTTTTCAATGGCAATTTCCCCCTAATCTATAGGTCTCATCAAACCAGAATAATAATAACATCCACATTTAAAATAGCCAGCCACAAGAATACACCTGTTTTATTAGGCAAAGGGCAGCTAATGAAAGTGTTAAGCAGTGGAGGAGAATGTTGGGAGCTTTTTTATTTTTTTATTTTTTTACAAAGTTTAAGTTAGTATCATGTAGAATATACCAAAACTGAGATGGATTTTGTATGTTCTTTTTTCCCCTCCTTATTTCACCCTCAGCAACATGGTTCTATATGGAAACTTTCTACCTACTGTCCAAAGTCCATTTCAAATGCCATTTCCTGTCAGAGGCATTCTCTAACCTTCTCAGTCATAACTAATATTTCCCTCCTCTGTGTTCCCACTGAGTTTTATTTATATCCTAATGATAGTGCTCATCACAATGTAGCATGGTTAATTGCATAGATTTCTGTCTTCCTTGCTAAACTACAATGTTTATGAGAACAAGGATTTGGTTTTACCCCTCTTGGTAAACTTAGCACCAAGCACAGTGCTTGTTATAATCAATAAATGCTAAGATAAGCTATTTGTTCATTTCAAAGCAGAACATAAGTATACAGATGATTGCAATCGATCCATTAAAGTTAGTAAGCAAACTCTTAGAAGTGATCAAGGAATACAACAGTGTCTCAGGTTACAAAATCAATATTCATAAATCGGTAGCCTTTATATATACAAACAATAGTCAAGCTGAAAAAACAGTTAAGGACTCTATTCTATTCACAATAGTGCCAAAGAAGATGAAATATTTGGGAGTTTATCTAACAAAGGACATGAAAGATCTCTATAAAGAGAACTATGAAACTCTAAGAAAAGAAATAGCTGAAAATGTAACAAATGGAAAAACATACCATGCTCATGGCTGGGAAGAATCAACATTGTTAAAATGTCCATACTACCCAAAGCAATATACAATTTTAAGGCAATTCTTATTAAAGCTCCACTGTCATACTTTAAAGATCTTGAAAAAATAATACTTCGTTTTATATGGAATCATAAAAAACCTTGAATAGCCAAGACATTACTTTGAAATAAAAACAAAACAGGAGGAATCACGCTACCAGACCTCAGACTATATTATAAATCGATAGTGATCAAAACAGCATGGTAGTGGCACAAAAACAGAGAAGTAGATGTCTGGAACAGAATAGAGAACCAAAAGATGAATCCAGCTACTTGCCATTATTTGATCTTTGACAAGCCAATTAAAAGCATTCAGTGGGGAAAAGATTCCCTATTTAACAAATGGTGCTGGGTGAACTGGCTGGCAATCTGTAGAAACTGGACCCATACCTTTCACCATTAACTAGACTCTCACTGGATTAAAGATTTAAACTTAAGACATGAAATTATAAAAATACTAGAAGAGAGTGCAGGGAAAACCCTTGAAGAAATTGGTCTGGGTGAGTATTTTATGAGGAGGACCCCCCGGACAATTGAAACAGCTTCAAAAATACACTACTGGGACCTGATCAAACTAAAAAACTTTTGCACAGACAAGAACACAGTAAGTAAAGCAAGCAAACAGCCCTCAGAATGGGAGAAGATATTTGCAGGTTATGTCTTCAACAAAGGTTTAATAACCAGAATCCACAGAGAACTCAAACGTATAAGCAAGAAAAGAACAAGTGATCCCATCACAAGCTGGACAAGAGACTTGAAGAGAAACTTCTCTGAAGAACACAGGTGCACGGCCTACAGACATATGAAAAAATGCTCATCAACTTTAATCATCAGAGAAATGCAAATCAAAACTACCTTGAGATACCATCTAACTCCAGTAAGATTAGCCCATATCACAAAACCTCAAGACCAGAGATGTTGGCGTGGATGTGGAGAAAAGGAAACACTTCTACACTGCTGGTGGGAATGCAAATTAATACATTCTTTTTGGAAAGATGTTTGGAGAACACTTAGAGATCTAAAAATAGATCTGCCATTCAATCCTATAATTCCTCTACTAGGTATAAACCCAGAATACCAAAAATCACATTATATAATAACAAAGATATTTGTACCAGAATGTTTATTGTAGCCCAATTCATAATTGCTAAATCATGGAAAAAGCCCAAGTGCCCATCGATCCATGAATGAATTAATAAATTGTGGTATATATACACCATGGAATATTATGCAGCCTTAAAGAAAGATGGAGACTTTACCTCTTTCGTGTTTACATGGATGTAGCTGGAACATATTCTTCTTAGTAAAGTATCTCAAGAATGGAAGAAAAAGTATCCAATGTACTCAGCCCTACTATGAAACTAATTTATGGCTTTCATATGAAAGGTATAACCCAGTTATAACCTAAGAATATGGGGAAGGGAGTGAGGGAGGGGAGGGAGGGGGGAGGATGGGCAGAGGGAGGGTGATTGGTGGGATTTCACCTGCGGTGCATCTTACAAGGGTACATGTGAAACTTAGTAAATGTAGAATATAATTGTCTTAATACAATAACTAAGAAAATGCCAGGGAGGCTATGTTAACCAGTGTGATGAAAATGTGTCAAACTGTTTATAAAACCAGTGTATGGTGCCCCATGATCGCATTAATGTACACAGCTATGATTTAATATTAATTAAAAAACATAAAATAAATTTGGTAAGCAAGCCCTTGAACTAGAGATGTACCAGTGACAGTGGAAAAGAATTATCAGGTACATGAGCCTTGCCAACTATTAGAAGATGTAAAAATTGATTGCATACATGACTTGCTTTCTATTTCTGTTGGGCATCTCTGATCTAAAGAGCTTATCAATTAACCAGATATGTGATGCAGAAGGAAGAAAAAATTTGAGATCTTGAGACCAAATTACTGAAGAAAAGATTGTGCTTTATGAAAAATAAAGCAATTGTATGGAGAATCTGGCTTAAGTTTTAATGACGTCAAACTTGAGGACCTGACATTTAGGCATTTAAAATTGCACCAGGCTCATATGAATCCTAAGATGTGGATGTGGGGCTCTGATGAGACATGGGAGAAAGTCTCAGATTAGCATCATGTTTGAAGAAGCTTTTTGTCCACTCCTTCAAAACACATGTAAGAAAAAAAAACAAGGTTTGTTTTTAATAGATAAACATAACCGTTATTGAAAGCCTGTGTTTTGACATTTATGGGCGCTATTTATGGGACTATCCACAGTTTCAGTAGGCTGCCATGTAGTGGGGGTGACTAGCAAGGTCAGGTTCTCTCAATCCTGATGGAGAACCTAAAAGTCTGGAGGTGGGTGTGGTAAACGTCAGTGCACAATCTAACTAAGCTCACAGATTTAGTAAATCTGGTATAAGGCTCTGAAGGTGCTGGAACAAAATAGGACAAAGCAACAGGGTCCAGAGGGAACTGTGAATCCCACCACCTTCTTGTTTGGCTCCACTGATCATCCCCAGAGACACAAATCACAGAAGCCAGATGCCATGATGTTCTACACATTCACAGAGGAGCAAGTGGTGGGCTCTAGCAAGCCTCTCTCATTGCCTTTTACTCATCTTTCTTTTAAGTGCTTTTGAAGGGTGTTTTGGTGAGTAGTAGTGATAAATTCAAAGAACAAATTTAATTTGTAAATTAGTCACAATGGCCATCTCCCCATGAATGAATCTTTTCTATATCTAAATAAAATCAACTTGTGATAATGTAAAAGTGCATGACTCTCCCCACTGAGCTGGTTTTACTCTATACTCCAGGACCCAGGGCTAGAGTCAAATCCAAAAGACATCTAGCGAAATATTGAAACCACTTAGGAAGTTGACCACATCATGAACAGAAAAAAATGTGTCCACGTTGACACCTGTGCTGATGACTAGATTTTGTGACAAAGGAGAGTCACAAAGAAGTAAGACAAGAGGTAAAGGCAAGAAGCAAAGAACCGTTAATAGTGGAATGTTGTGAAAAGCAAAGGGGGAAAGTTTTAAGAAAGAGAAAATTGATAGCAAAAAATATTGTTATCAAAGAAAAATCATGATGAACAGAAAACAAAAAACTAACATGATAGAAGTAAGCCTAATGTACCACTATGTAAAATAAATGTAACTGAACAAAACTCAATTTATTAATGGAATAAAGATTCTCAGTTAAATTAAATGCAAATTACCCAGCTCCTGCATAAACACATTTAAACCCTAAAGTTTAATCTTAAAGACACCATAAGGCTAAAATAAAAGGAATACACACACACACATGCACACACACAAATGTGTACACATGTAGTTCACCCTTGAACAGCACTTCAAATTTGAACTGTCAGGGTCCACCTATATGCAGATTATTTTTAATAAATATATTGGAGAATATTTGGGAGATCTATAACAATTTGAAAAACTCAGAAAATGCATAGCCCATAAATCTCAAAAATTAAGAAAAAGGTATATCATGAATGCAAAAATATATGTAGATACTAGTGTATTCAATCATTTGTTATCATGAAAAAGATATAAATCTATTATTAAAAATTAAAATGTATCAAAACTGAATGTATCAAATGTGATACATTTGATAAAATGTATCAAAAATGAATACAAACACTTAGAGACCATACATGGAACCACTTGCAATCAAGAGATATGTTAACACACACAAAGGTGCAGGGTTAAATTACAACTGCATACAATTCACAATGGTATATACCATCCTACTGTAATAATTTTCTAGCTACCTCCTGTTGCTGTTGTGGTGAGCTCAAGTGCTGTGAGCATCCACTTAAGATGTCACATGACACTAATCGTCTCTGCCTCAAAATTCATCTCTCCAGGAGATTGCAGACTACAGTAAAAAGTGATCTCTGTGGTTCTTGCATATTTTTCATCTTGTTTAGTGTGGTGCCAATAAACCTTGAATAACACCATAAGAAGCAGAGAAAAGTCATGACGTTAGGAGAATGAGTTGAGTTTCTTGGTGTACTGTGGGTTGAGGTCTGCAGCTATGGCCACCATTGCCACAGACAACTCATCTCACAAAGAGATGACAAACTTAAATCATCAATAAATGCTCACAGCTCCCTAAGTGTATTCTCCCTTTATGATTTTCATAATATTTTCAGTTAATATTTATTCCGATTAATCATTTTATGATTTATCATTGTTAGTTTAGCTTACAAAAGAATACAGTATATAACATATAACATGTTTATAAAACATGTTTTATAACATGTTTATAAAAAACATAAAATATGTGTTAATCCACTGGTGATGTTATCGGTGAGACCTCTAATCAACAATAGGCTATTGGTGGTTAACTTTGGGGGGAGTCAAAGTTACATGCAGACTTACAACCATGGAGGGCTTAGCACTCCTTACCTCAGTATTGTTGAACAGTCAACTATACACACACACACACACACACACACACACACACACACCAGTTAAATACTAATCTAAATAAGGAGAACTATTTTTTTAAAAAGCACATTTTAAGACAAAAAAGTGGTGATAAAAAGGATCATTTTTAATGACAAAGGGTCACTTCAATTGTAAGATAAAATAATTCTAAATCTGAGAGCACATAACGAGATTTTTTACACATTTACCAAACAGAACTTGGCATAATTACAAAGAGAAATTGACAAGTCCATACTTACAGAGAATGAATTATCATTATAACTCAAAAACCAAAAGACTGTGTAGATGAAAAAAAATCTAAAGATGTAAAAATATGAGTGACATAATTAAAATTTATCTACTGTACATTTATACACCCTGATTGCAACATTTAAAGAACTATATTCTTTCTAAAAATTGAACCTATATTAGCCCACAAAGCAAGTCTCCACAAATACCAAAGAATTAAAAACACACAAAACAAGAATAAGATGCTTTTTAAAAGTAGCATTCAGTGAGTACAAAAAGAGTTCTTAGAATTGAATATGGCAGGAGAAAGAACTCAGTAGAATGCGTTGAAGATAAAATTGAAAAAAAAAAAAATCTCTCAGAAAGTAGAACAAAAAGACAAAGAAGTAGAAAGTAGCAGAGGAAAGCAAAGAACGTTAGAGCATCAGTAGAGCAGCTCTAACCCTCCTAAAATAGGAATTCCAAAAAGAGAACAGAGGTTAGGGGGAAAAAGGCCAAGTTGGAGTGCACCCCTGTGACTCCAGAGGCAGGTATGAGAATGTCTGTCAAAGGCAGGATGCCGCCGCCCCGTGCTGTGCTTCCCACCCGAACACGGACTCCCAGGGGAATCTGCCTCAGACGCTCATCTGACCTCGGGATGAAACAGTCTCTGCTCTCTCCTGTGTCCCAGCTACAGAAGCCCTGCTGTCCTCCTTCCGGCTGGAGGTGCAGGGTCTGGCCCGCACGAGGACCTCACCCCACGCCCTGATTCTGGTGAGCCCCACATTTCCTGCCACACTCATGACCAGGCCTTTCTGAAAACTGTCAACAAACCAAACTCAGATTCTGACCCTGAGATTATTTACAGTTTTCTTGGAATTATCATCCTTTCTTTATACTGCTAGGTTTGAGCTGATTTCTGAAGTTTTATACAGGTAAATGACAGAACTCTAAAGAAAAGCAGGGACAACTTAACACGGAAGTCAGCACGGGGCTGCTCTGGGACGGAGTAGCGGCCGTGGACGGCAGGAAGTAGGGGTTCTGCAAAATAGGGCTGTGGAGTCTGGGCGCTGTCATGGGTGCCTCCTGGATCACTCTTGTTTAACTTGTATGTTCAGATTTTACACATTCTTATAGTTTATGGGACATTGAAACTATTTTTTAAAGAGTATGAATAAGCAGAGTATGTTCCAGGAACAAATTTTAACATCAGAAATTCAACTCATACCACCCAAGTGTCTGAGGATAATGAGAAAGTTATTGTTTTTACCAAGTGGGCACCACACCCTTTGAAAGCATGTTCAGTGGCCTGGTGGAAACCAAGGCATGCAAGAAATTCAAGAGGAAGTTAGTGGATGTCGTAGATTCTACTGGTGCTCCAAATTTTCCCTGGCCCTCCCTGGGACAAACTGATACTTCATTGAGATCAATCTTGGTCACAGACTTGTTTTGCCAAGAGGAATCCAACTGTCAGTGATATGTGTGGCCCCTGAGCTGAACCTTAAAAGTATGGTTCTGCTGTGCATGAGGCTCTCACACCCTGCCAGGCCCCTCCATTCTGAGCTGCGCTGCAGTCTGGAACCCAGAATCGCAGCTGCTCAATAATGTGAGCAAGAGATAAACATTTGCTGTTGTAAGCTGAGTTGCCTGGGGTTGTTTGTTACACTAAGCTCCAGTAAACCATTCTTCAGAGAACTTTGCAGAGAAGAGAAGAAGAAAACGGAAGTCTGAGGTTGCAGCACGTGAGCGCTGCGAGGCAGAGATGTTAGAGGAGGCTGGAAATGCGGATTGGAGAGAATGACAGGCAGGGAAGGTGGAAGAGGATTATCAAAGACAGGGGAGCGTGGGCCTCGGGGAGGAGGGAGAGCGCTGTGCAAGGACAGCAATGAAGGGAGAGAATTCAGTAAAAACAGAGTTGAACGGAGGAAATTGGAGCAAGCTGGAGGAAGATGGTCCTAATCTTTTGAGAAGGCTAGGTAGAGGTGTGGGCAGCTGGAGGGGATGAGACGGGGACACAGGGTGGATGAGCTCCCTGAGAGTGAGACTGGATTAGAAGAGTGAGCAGCCGGAGTCTGGGTGGACTTGGGAACTTCACTGAAATGTTCAGTGAAATGTCGACACAGCTATCTGCTGGTAATCACAAACGTTACATATAATTACTATTTTTTAATATTAAATGATAAAAACAAAGGTCTTTTCCCTTCTTACTAGACTGTATTTGTATAAAGGCCAAGTGGCCTCCAAATTATTTTTTGTCAGTATTTTGAGGAAATTAGTATAATAAACTACAATACTTTCAAAGAACACCAAAAGAAAATAGTTTTTCTAGGTTTTATACAGCAATTTGCCATAAATTATTAAAAATAAACTTTAGTAAGACATGCTATGTTTTTTCAGATATCTTAAGTTTCTGAATTTTACAAACTTAAATGTGAAGATACTTCTGACAACATAGATTGAATGGGTAAATTAAAGAAAATAAGCAATTTGGAAATGGGTGCAGTTCAAATTAAATTTGACTATAAGATTTATGACTCGTTATTAACTGTGCTAAGTTTGTGACTCAACTGAACTACTCAGATCTTTGATTTTGGATTCATTCACGCTTACAATTACACTTATAAAATTATTATATTTCTTTACAGAAGGCGTTCTGCATGGGATTTCCCCAAATTCTTTTACGGCAAATCTAGAAATTTAATACTAAAATGTAATCTGTGCTAAGTTAATAAAATAAAAATTTCATAATCACCCTGGCGAAGACGGGCTCAAAGCCGTTGGGAGCGGTGGTGGGACGGAAGGTTTTCCTTCTCCACGTTTCAGATCGATTTTCCCTGGTGCTTCTTCCATTGGCAGGAAGAGGTGGCGGGGGAATGGGCATCATGTAGCTGCTAATGTTTGGAAGTCGGTACGGGTCCATTCTCTGTGAATTGCCTACGGAGTTCCTGAACTTCGTCACTGCCTTCCTGCCCTGTAATCACATTTCACGACGTAAAAACCAGAGGAGCAACACCAGTGACCCAGGGTTACCCAAACTTCAAGACCAGCCCGTGTGACTGACACTGCATGCACAAGTGATATCAACACACAAATTTCAAACACTTCAGTCTGTTGAAAAATGGCACTTTGCTGTATCCACAGCAAATTAGCTAGTTTTTATAACCTTATATGACATATTTTTTAACAAATAAATGGTGAGGGCGTTTTAACTGTACTTTCTGGATTTTTCCCAACAACTGGTTAAATCTCTGGGGACCCGGTACAATTAAATAATTAAATCAAGGAAGTTTGTAGGGTTGTCCTTTAAAGCAGGGCTGAGCAGTCCACTTAGCAACGAGGAGTTAGGACTTCCTGATACTCTTTTTCCACCCTTCTGGTATTAGAATAGACAAGGCTATTAACAAACAGGAAATCTGATGTGCTAATTAAATTATTATGACCTTTATAGAGACTAAATTGGAATATTTATCAAAATTTTTAGATGCATACTCTTTAACTTAAGAAATTCTACCGGTAAGAAGAAATTCTACACAGATAACTTTACAAGTTCACTACTACAACTGCGTATAAGAATAAGATATATATGCATAAATATATATATGTAACATTAATTAAAACATCGAAAAAGGTAACACCTTAAAAGTCTATCAATAGGATATTTTCCTAAATTTGTATTTGTTCAGATAATAGATCACCAAGTTCATAAAGAATGATGTGAATCCATTGATCCTAACATTAAAAGTCCATAAGACATCACCATGCATTCATTTCAAATAATTTTCATGTGAATTATGATTGAAATCAAGAATAATTGAGAGAATTTAAATGTGGGGTGATCTTCAGGGGGATATATTGAAAAAAGTTCAATCAACATGTATTACCTTCCTCATTAAAGCACATCAGAGGAGAGGATGTGAAGATAAGAAAAAAACTAACCCCAAAGGTATAATCAATAATTATATTACGTTTGTCAAGTATGAGTCCCTAAATTTTTGCAAATTGGTAATTTGGTGGTATCAGAAGTAGTTTCCAAATGTTAAGAGATATTTAAATGTTCATAATCTGTTGTATGCCAATTTATTTGCTTTTACATTTATTTATATTTATATGATATAAATGTGAACTGTATTTTTTTAATTTTCTAATTTAATTGTCAACTAACTAAGTCCTTATTTTGAGATGCATATTAGTGAAGTTATTTTCAAGAGAGGGAAATTATCTTCTGCACACTGAATTTCTCATTGCTAAACAAGTAAAATACAAATTAAATAGAATCATGTGTAGCTCAAATTTTGATTGAAAACATTTATATGAATAGAAAGGAATTTAAGCCAATAGTCACCAAAGCATTTACAATTGTTACAATGGTTAATACTACTTTGGGTCATATTTTTATTTTCCTACATTTTTGAATTTTTTTGTAATGGAGTGCATTGATATTGTAATAACAAATGAAAATAAGTGAAAATATTATGAACAATAAAATAAATGAATCTAGAACTTTGGCGGTTTAGAAATTTTTTTAAAAATCACTTCTGAGCAGGCATCAGTGAATTACATGCCTTATTTGGAAATGGTTTAATAAATTTTTAAAAATTTACACTTTATTCTTTGCCTGTTTTTTTTTTTACCCAAAAGCATCAAAGACATGTTTCCATGCTACTACAAATAATTCTATCTTATAATTTTAAATGTATTTTATTATACTACAACTTTTTAAAAAATGTTTTATGACATATTTAGGTATCTTCAAATCATTCTGTATTGCAAATATGACAGTATAAAATATTCCTGAATCTATTTCTTCACACATACGTGTGTATTCCTAGAATACATTTCTATATGTCAAAATGCTTAATCGTGTTCACATAAAGTGGTGGCAGATGCTCCCACATCGCTTTCATAAACGCTCATACCGATTTCTATTCCTACCAATAGCAGATGAGAAAACTTTCATTCCAAGGATATTCATTTCCAATCATGTCATTATTTTCACTCAGTTGCATCTTAACAGGTCTGTTTTTGACCAAATTGCTTTTGTCTAGGTTAAAGACCCTCACCCTGCCACTTAGCAAAGTTCAACCTGCTTATGTTCAAATACTTCCCACAGGCAGGTCCTTTACTCTTTAAAAAAGGAATAAGAACTTATTGGATGTACAGTAATCATCAGAGTAGTCTTCTTCTTTAGGAGTTTCTGGTCTCATTTAATATTAAATTATTTTCATCGTCAATGCCACTGAAAAAAATTACATATAAAGACATACAGTCACAGCCTATTTTGCTTATCTAAATTATGCCACAAGCTCCAATAAGTTACTTTTTGTCTTTCTTGATGCCCAGAGCAGTATCTGGTCCATAGAAAACCCCAGTAAGTATTTACTGAATGAAAGTAGTTTAATTACCATGGAAGTGCTCTCAATTTTGTCAGCACATCAAGTGCCTATCCTTAATAATCCATATCCCCAAAATCTGGAAACAGGAATAGAAAAGGCCCTGTCAAGATTCAGTTAGTAAATCCATACAAAGCTTGGAGTAGATTTGGAAAATCAACTGAAAGGAAAAAAAAGTGAATCCCAGCATGCAGAACCTGAATATTACCTGAATGACAGAGTTCACACATCTAACAGGAAAATATATCCATCAGAGTATAATTACCAGTTATAGGAACTTAGAAAGGAATTTACCTTGGTAAATGTGGAAAGTAGCCATCCGAGTACTACCTAGGGGAGAAAAATTCCTACCCATTGGACTTTGAGTATTTCCAGTCCTAAAGGCAAAGGTAGCCTGGAGGATATAGAAGGTTTCAGCCAAAGTCCTTTGAGATTTCTTGTGCCTTTGGCAAGCCCATTCCTAGTGGGTTCATTGGGGCCTCTCAGCCCAATGCCATCAGCATTCCATTACACCACATCCCCACGTTCTGTTTCCAGGCTCACTAGGCAACATTCTCATTGTGACTTGGCTTCTCATGCAGGCCCCTGCCAGGGTACAATGCACATTTTATGGGAGCTGTGACTATTTGATATCCCTATTCCTTGGGGAATTAATGGCCTCTTATAGTGGTTTAGTTCGCTGTTTTGGTTTACCATAGAGGCAAAAAATGTGCTTGTTGTGAGTTATTTGAGTCCCCCTGATGCTCTCTTTCAGGCTGTGACCATTTCTGGACACTGGCTGAAGGAATCTTTGGGCCTTTGACGTGAAGACCAGATCCTTATAAGTGTCACAATAACTGACATGTGACCCAACAAGTTCCTGTCCAGCTCCAGGCCATCCTCCCTAGACAAAGTGCCGCTACTTTTCAATTAATGTCTCACACTTTCTGGGAAACTGCTATTAAATTAACTGAAATAAGGTTTGTGAAAAGTAGTTCACAGGCTGAAAAGCACATTAAGTACGTTAAAGTATTAGTTATTGTTTTTAGAGTTATATGCATGCTTTTATTATGAAATATAATCATTTATTTGTCTGAATTAATTTCTCAGTGTCAAGGTTATCTCTAAGTTAAAGATAAAATAATTCAATTTCCTATGCCTTGTTTCCTAATCAGACATGGAACATAATTCACTCCCTTTGAACATAATGACAGTTGTACTCACGACACAGGCTCTTTCTTAAGCTGGCTAATGTTAATTCTTCCCTGTAGAAATACAACCAATACTCTCCCAAATTACTAAATGCACTAATTCTCCCTCCCTTTTTAAGTAACTCACTTTTCATGGTGATCATATCTCCTTCCTGTGCTCTATTAAAATAAGTGGAAATTACCTGAGACATGACCTTGAAAGGAAAGCTGAGTCGACCTCTTCCATGTGATTAACTTAGCATTTTTAAAAAATGGACATTCTTTTCCTTTCTGTATTCAACCTTCTAAAAGTCAAACTGGAAGCAATTTCATACACTGATGGGAAGGTAAGTCAGCATGCAAATGCAAACTGACTCTTGGAAAGTTTCATTTATTAGGGTTCACACATTTAAAATTTGGAAAGCGTCGACACTGGGTCTTTTCTGAAAGAAGTCAGATCTGACTAAAAAAAAGTCTTTCTGCTTTGTTTTTCAATCAGCCTTTCAAAGAGATAAGAAATCACCCTGTATTATTACATATTTCTTAATTTTGCTCAGTGACACAGAAACTATAGGTTCTGCAGTTTCAGTAACATATAATTAATCAAAAGTACATAGTAAGTGCTTCATAAATGCACAATATAAATTCCACTGTGCAGAATAATTGAATATAGCACCTTAAAAACTGTGATACCCTAAAATCCTAATGAAGAATCGAAATATATTTCTTGAAGAAAATAACATTTACCCCAATAGGAAATGGAGCTGTGTTTTCCATCACTGAGGGCTTTGATCTGGACCCTGAAGTTATCTTTGGAACAGTTTCCACTGCAGGATTACGGGGAAGAGGCTGTAATCGAATTGGAGGCTGCATATTTCCTGGGGCAGTATATGGGCGAGGGGCTGCCTAGACAATTAGGGAAAAAAAAATTCCATTTAAATTAGCATCTTGACATGTTTCCAGAACCAGTTAATAACCCAATAAATTGCCTACAGTAATTAATGGTACCTTTTTACTGAACAGATTAAACTTTAATTATGTCTTTCCATTATACATACCCTTATGACCCAAAGTGTTTGTTAAAACATATGGTATTCAAGTCCTCTATGTAACTAAATGCCACAATTATGGGGGAGTATATTAGACAAAGGGGATGTCCTTTATGATATTTCCGTATTTTTAGTCACACTGTGAACTCACAGACAATACTTAATATATGCTGTACATAGAATGAATGGCTTTACTCATTAAAGGGTAAATTGAATAATGTTTTCTATTTTAAGGGGTCTAAAGGGATATTATTGGAAGGGACTCATTTCTGTTTAAAAGTTTTCAACATAAACTCTACTCTGAATCCTGTTAGCCTTATGATTTGTCTGAAGTTATAACAGGCATGTTACAAACAGAAGAGGTGAGTCAGGTGCTTAACTGAAACACATTACCATTTACTTAATTCCTTCCTTGAAGCATTAAGAACACGAAAATAAAAAATCGTGACTGTCACCTTTGGAACATACTACATAAGAATGGACATGTTTTCCATGCTGAGTATTTTCCCTTTGCCCCTTCAGATCTCCTGAACGTTTTCTGCCCTGCTCTGTGCCCTGTGCTCTTTGAGACTCTTCCAACGAATCTTAGCATTGCAGTTGGAGTCCCCCATTGAAAGGCACTAGCAAGAGATGAAAGGACAGGAGCAGATTGAGAGTGGAGTGTTTATTTTTCCTTCAGGGCTGCAATGGACCAGCTGTATCCCTCTACCAAAGTCAAGTCCACGGCTGCCACTGGGAAGCCCTCCCCTAGTGACAGGTACTAGCTGAAAGTTCTGGTAACCAATCCCTCTCTCTCCCCGAGATGTGCTGACCCTGGCACACTTAACATCCCTAGTTGGTTTTCATTAACCCTGCCTGCTTCTTTGTAAATACTTTCTTTATAAACACTTCCTAATCACCCTATTTGCATGAGCCATCTGTTTCCTGCTGAGCCCCTCACCGATGCATTTCCAATCAGTCAGGGACAGGCTATAGCAAAGACCAAAAGTGCCAATATAAACACTCCACTCTGATGTAACTTCACTTTATAGATTAGCAGTGTGTCAAAAAGTGGAGGGGGGGAGTAAAGAGGCTTTTGGCCCAATTATTCTATTACAATAAGACAGTAGCAACCCTGTCAAGGATAGTTCACACATATTTGGGTAAGAGGGTTTGAGAAGGATGGCATAAAAATGACCCATGAATAAGGCTTTATACATTGACTCTAAAGAATGGTGAATGAGAAATATTCAGCTCTGCAAAGTATATGTAAATACTCAAAAAATTTATAGCAAGACAGCTCACACTACCAAAATTTAGTCTTAGTGCCATTTTGAGAGGCAGTCATATATTGGCAAATCTCTGACTTTGTTTCATAACATTTATGGAATTCCCTCCAGGACCCTGTGAAGAGATAAAAAGTAATTTTAACATCTAATAACAACACAAGACAACTAGTATCAAATGAACAACACAAAAACTGCCAAACAGAAAATAACAGCAAAATACCTGAGAATAGAACATAGAACTAAAAGTTTTTAGAAACTTTAGAGTAAGCCAGTGAGGATGATACAAATTAAAGTAGTAGATTTTATCCACGTGGTAAACAAGAAGCAAATGGATAAGCAAAGGGGAATGGTGAGTCTGAACAACCGATGGATAAGAGAGCTGGTGATGAGCACGACATGGCAAGAGCAGCAAAGATAACATTCCCGAATGTCTGTTTTCTTCCCAATTTTTATCTGGGGACTCAGTTGTCATAACTAAAGGTTATATTGCCCAGCATCCTTGTGACTCTGTATCAATGCAGGCCTCAGTTTTGGCCAATACTATGTGAGCAGAAATGGTACAGGACACATCCAGATCATACCCTTAGAGAAAAGAAATGTGCCCTCAACTTTCCCTTCCACTCCTTTCCTCTGGCTAAAATATCCACCTGGTGATCCACCACCTTGGCTATGTGCATAAAACCTACGGTTGGAAGATGAATAACGCAACAGGAGGCTGGGCTTTTAATGACTTCATTGAGCAGAGATGACATACCAGGTGAGATCATGTATGTGTTCTGGGATAGGCCCTAAGGTTGAGGACTTAAGGTTTAAGCCATTGTTATTTGGTGGGGAGGGGGTCTCTGTTCACAAACCCATAATACAAACAATACAAGTAGCCAAGTAGATTGACTAGAGCAGTATTTGATTTTAAGAAACAAGAGATAAGCCTGTGTAGACCAAAAAGTAAGATCTTAAAACCCACACAGAGAAATTAAACTAGAGGCATCTGACAAAGGGAATCAGAATATTCATAAGAATTCTCTGGAACTCTGTTAAACAACCATGCTTTCAGAAGTTTTGTAAACTGAAGACAAAAAACATGAAACAACCCAATGTAGAAATTTAAGAACGCAGGTTACTGCAAACTAGAACATGATCTATTGGCTGTTAAGCTCTAAGTTTTACTTCCTGAATTTGCATATGGATATCATTCAGTTAGATGAATGTGGCAGTGGAACGTTTAACTGATTATGTTTTTCTCCAAAAACAAATCTGCACCATTAACTAACAGCTGTGAGCTACAAACTGTTGTAGTTCACATCAGAAGCCACCTTAAATTTGCTATATTTTAAATTGTTTGTAATATATTTTCTTGGAATAAATATGGCACTGTAGCTTAACAGTCTCGAAACTGCGCCAGAATATGAATTGAAATTGACTACCTGGTGATTTCTCAGCTGAGCATTTCTAACTCTTTGTAGAAGATCTCTGAGGGTGAATTTTCCAAGCATCTGCAGAATTAGTTGAAATGACTTTCCACAGTTTTAATGGGAGCAGTGCAGCTAAAAAGCCTGTGTGCTGTTTTGAAAGTTTGGGTGCAATTAGCAACCAAGTGCACTAGCATTGCACTGCATGCTTTTCTTACTTAAGGACGTTAAAAGTGGTGCCCTGGGTGTGTGGTTGTAGGAAGATTTGATTTTTCCTTTTTCAATTGTTGCCTGTGGGAGACAGGGTGACTTAATTGCTCATATTTCTCCACAGCTGAGACTTCAACCCAGAGTAACTGTTTCACTAGGGGCGGACAGAGACCAGCTGAAAACAGGACAGAAACATTTAGACCCACCACACCAAACAGGTCCCCAGTTTCTCAGGCCATAGCACTATGTGGGTCCTCAACAAAGCTCCAGGGGAAAAATCAAATAGTGTAAAATAATCATGGGTAGGAATCAGTGGAAAACCTCTGGTAACATGAACAACCACATCAGATCAACCCCCCCAAGGAAAGACATGGCAGATGTAACTGAAGATCCCATTCATAAACAGCTGGCCAAGATGTCAGAAATCACATTTAGAATTTGGATTGCAAACAAGATTAATAGAATGGAGGAAAATTTGGAATTAGAAATTTAAGGAGCAATTCAAAAGTCAGAATTAGAAATTCGAGGAGAAATTCAAAAGTTGTCTCAAGAATTTAATGAATTTAAAGACAAAACCACCAAAGATTTTGACACACTGAAGCAAGAATTTGCAGCCCTCAAAGATCTGAAAAATACAGTAGAATCCCTCAGTAACTCAGTGGAGCAAGCAGAAGAAAGCATTTCTGAAATTGAAGACAAAGCTTTTGAACACTTCCAAACACACAAAGAGGAAGAGAAATGGAGAGCAAAAACAGATCATTCTCTCAGAGAGCTCTGGGATAATTTGAAGAAGTCCTCATTGAAATCCCTGAAAGTGATGAAGTGGCCTCGCAAGGCACAAAGGCCCTTCTCCATGAAATTATGAAAGAGAATTTTCCAGACATGCCAAGAGATTCTGAAATTCAGATAGCAGACAGTGTCAGAAGCCCAGCACGACTCAATCCCCATAAGACATCCCCCAGGCATATCATAACTAACTTCACTAAAGTTAATATGAAGGAGAAAATTCTGAAAGCAGCCAGACGGAAGAAATCCATTACCTACAAAGGGAAGAATATTAGAATGACTACAGATCTCTCTGCTGAAACTTTTCAAGCCAGAAGAGGGTGGTCATCGACTTTTAATCTCCTAAAGCAAAATAACTTTCAACCCCGGATCCTGTATCCAGGAGTTTCATTTATGATG